>SJJU01001287.1:0-63986 GCA_012932125.1 Conopomorpha cramerella | reverse complement strand
AAACGTTATATAGCTTGTTGCAAATAATAATTTGTCTCGCCAGTAATAAAGTGTACCCTGAATAACGACAGTATGTTTATTGTGTCCTACTTCAACATGTGCTGGATACAGAATGGTAGAGAGAGACAGACGACTGAACAAATTGTATGAAGGTGATATTTTATTACCGTTAATTTGTAACGAGGGAGGTGTTGTCTTGTGTAGATGTGAAATTACACACACTAATATATCGAATAGACGAAGCGTTTCAATAAATTTCGGTAAAAGCGGCTGTGGCCTAATAGTTAGGTATGTGTATCTGTAATCAGCAGGTTGTGGATTCTAGACCCGCCGTTCCAGACTTGTACCAATGGAGCCTATCCACGGTAAAAACTTTCATATGAAGAGGGACAACATCGTGATGGAGCCCACATTCCAAAAGATGTTTGAGCCCTGTAACGACGATGGTCTTATAAAGCAACTTGGCAATTATTGTCTCATGCGCACTTAGGACTATTTATATGAAAAATAGATGACCTTCAGTAACCATTTGCGTCAGACTGGTTTGCTAGAACGTGGAGTATGGGTAATATAACATTTTGCTCATAACTTCGTATAGTATGGATTATGGTGGTACCATTGGAGTCCATAGTAATTAATGGTTTTTTTTAAGAGCCTATGTACTTATCGCTGCGTTTCGTATATACTTATTTACTTGGGTCCTAGCATATCCGGGGAGTACATAGGGCCCTGCAGATCTCCGTCCATATCCCTCTGTCCAGCGAGGGTGTTTTTGCCGCACTCCAGTCAATGTCCGCCGCCTTGAGCTCGGAGTCCACGGAGCGCCACCACTTGTGTTTTGGTCTTCCTCGTTTCCGCTTCCCGCTAGGGCGAACCAGTCGAAAGCCACAACCGCCAAATCGTTTTCACCTCTTAGAAGCACATGGTCGGTCCATCTCCAACTTCGCAGAGTGACTTCTTCGCATATCGCCTTTTGGTTAATAGTTCTGTTAGTATATTATATCATCATCACCATCAGCCCATACCTGTCCACTGCTGGACATAGGCCTCTCCAATTGCACGCCACTGTGATCTGTTTTCGGCTTCTCGCATCCAGCTTCTGCCAGCCATCTTGCGTATATCATCAGTCCACCTTGCCTGAGGGCATCCTACACTCCGTTTGCCGAGACTCGGTCTCCACTCAGTGTATTATATATATAGGCTTTAAAGAGGACCATGTGCGTGAGTTTACCGATCTACATATATTTTATTTACTTATTTACATTAATTAACACGTTGTCCTAGTTACTTCAGTCCACATTTTTTTATCAGTATACGTGACTGTACTTCCCGGCGTTGTGGGTAGAATAGAAACAAGGTCATCGCGTGTCCGCGGCCTCATCTAATCCAAACAAAAATCGCGTGGAGTCGCGCGACGAAGGTTTGGAACCTTTTTTTTTCAACCTATTTAGATTAATAATTACCAAAGACAGCTGACGTCACGCGACGCACCAAAAAGAAAAAAAAACTAAAAACTAGTAATTAAGTCTAGTACGGAACTGGCTTTACGAGAAAGTGCCATTAAAAAGTATTTCGTGCGGAAGTGTCACTACTTCCTTATTGCAGTACGTACTTAAAGGCCGCTTTCCTTTGACCTTGAGGGAGTTCAAAGATTTACGGAAGAATAAAAAAAATAGTTAGGAATACAAATGGAAAGCAAAAATTGTGGAGGAAAACATTTTATTCCGGATCGTTCACAAATATCGTTTATTTAAGTACCTTAGTCTGGTAGAATAAATAAAAAAATGGTATAGTGTGGGAGGGACCGCTTTTTGTCTAATGAAGTATAAACTTGTACTACGGTAATTTACTACTCTGTTGAGATTTTAAGTCGAAATATATACAACTAAATTAAAGTAATCTAGTAATTACTTTCTGAAAGTAGCTACTTTTTACTTAGAGCACGTTTTGTGTTTTCCTGTGCGCGATATAAAACTGTCTAATTGTCTAATAAGACAATATTCGAAATACCCCTTTTCAGTACTGTCATTGCAAACTTGTTACGGGGGCCAGGATGTCAAGCCCAATTATATGGTCTAAAGTGTTCACCTTTGTTTTTACTTCTAGTCCCTCTTCAAAGATCACACGGAGTCTACTTTCATGCTGTCTCATTCACACAATCCATCCCTTTCTTTTCCCGTCTCCTTCATCGACCTTCATACTTCTTAACTTGATATTGATATTGTAAGATACGTTAGACATATCGTACTTTTCCTATACGAAAAAGTTGAACAAAACGAAACGAAAGAAAAGAACAATAATACCTTCGAACCGCACGGAACAAAACCACGAGCTTGCCAGAAACTTGTTACAAAGTCGGCACAGTACAGATAATGCAAATCGATTGCTTTTGTTAACACGCCTCCTGTATGTACAATCCTGGAACTTCCACATTACCATTGTAACTTGAACTCTGCCCTCTTTGCTATTGTTTGACAGCACAGTGTTAATGCGACATACAGTCTTGGCCCAGCTTAACTAGACCTCAGCAATTTACCATAAATCCGCGCACCATCGTGAACATGGTCCTCTGCCATCAGTGCCATCAATTCTATTGTGCAAGTCTGGCTCCGTGCCAGGCGGTATCGCGCGTATCACTCAGCCTTAAAACGTTTAGTAAAAACTCTACGGAGGAACAAGCGGTCGAGTATGCGGGTGCAATGCAGTAGCGTTATGTTCGAAAAGACTTTTTTTTTTCAGATCGAACTAATGTTCTTGGTGTTTGTGAAATTTTAGTTTGTACTACCGACTATGAAAAATTTCTAAAAGCGAAAGAATTTTAGGAATAACTAGAAAAAGGATAAACGTCATTCGTCATCAGTTAGAAATTCCACTTGTTATGCTTTACGTCGATTTTTATAGTGCGAATCGTCAAATAATGGAATGACTTGAATGATGGAGCCTTGGTTTCCTGCCCAGTAGATATTAGTATAAGAAACTTCAAGTCCTGGGTGAACAGGTACCTAATAGGAAAACCTGCTCCATCGGTAGACCACATCGAAGTGTAACATCAGGCAGGATGGTGGTCAAACGCTAGCCTATTTGCATTAAAAAAATAGCACGGTCAGCTAGTCGGTTGCCACCTAAGGATTTCTCTGTCTAACGGATAGAATTTTAAATTAAAGTAATCCAATATGTAGTAATTACTTTCTGAAAGTAGCTACTTTTTACTTAGAGCACGTTTTGTGTTTTCCTGTGCGCGATATAAAACTGTCTAATTGCCACGGAAAAAACGTTTTATTTGTTTACCGAAAGACTGGGTGCTTTCGGTTTTTTATTTTGTTTTTCTTCTCGAGGCATGTCTCTGCAGTAACTGTGCTAGTAGTATCGCTTAAGATCCTTTAAGTTGGATTTAAGTTTGGAGTCTGTGTTTCCTGCACAGTATAATAGTCTGGAAGTCTTCAAGTCACGGTTAATTAGATATCTAGAACAAGTGGCCTAAGTTTGTTCCACCGTAGAATACATCGCTGCTTAACATGATAGAGGTCAAACGGTACGTCATTATTTTTGTGTGTGACTCCAAATATTATGTCAAATCATTTTGTAAGCATTTTAATATTGTAAGGTTTTATACCGGTTGAGTTAAGGTAATATTATCTTCATAATACCTAACATACTACTAGAAAAAGGCCTTCTATTCTATCTTTTAACTTATTGGGTCACTGCACTTGCAATTAGAAGGTCGCTAGTTGGGTTCCTATTGCTTGCATGCACGATATCCTTCTCTTCGGGATTCTGCTTTTGATCCAGATTTAGTTCCAAGATCTAACAGATGGCGTTGGAATCGCAAGCAGTCGTTATTTTTTTTATAAAGAAAATGGCTCTAGTAATTTTTAGATTTCGCCTCGCCGCTTCGCGATTAGTACTAGGCGAAATCTAAACAATAAATTTATAATATTTTTCTCGCGCCAATCAAACAAACCAAACAAATTAAAAACCAAATATTTGTCATCCAAAGCTAATCATAATACCCACCCTCGGCAAACAACGTGTCCAAGTCGGAAGTCAAGTCAGTACATCACACAGAATGACTGGACATAAGCTTAACGAGCGATTGATTGAGGTAGAGAGATGCGATATTAACGACACCTCATAATAACAAAAGGAAGTATTCTCGGCTGTCAGTTTTTTTGTGAAATAATTCCCCATTAGCACGTCTTCGGAACATTGTCTGTCAACATTGACAAATAATTCGTCTTTTTGCTGTTCGAGCGTTCTAGAAAGTTATTAACGACGAGAACCCCATGTCGTAATAACTCTACGCCATAATAAGTCTCTTGATGCGGGACCATCGTTTGTAATCGCACCTTTGTCATGTTAATTTGTGTTTGCCGATGAAGACTGGCGTACACTTGATTACGGTGTGACGTAACCGCACAGGGGGCTGGCAGATGCACTTGCTGTGTAAATGTTCTGAATTTACTCATCGTATTAAAATTTACCGGTGTCCGTAGATAATACAAGTTTTTTATTTCAGGTCATGTTACTGTTATATAAAAAAAATACCTACTAGTCGTCTTTACGTATTTTAAATATCTCTAATAAACCTTAATTTCCTTACCTTTGAGATGATTTATTTAAATTTTCAACAAAAAAGAGTCATGGAGATCGGTTTATACATGACGACGGCGAATAAACATTTTTCTTTGTTTATCCTGGATTTGTTTCCCACCGCTGGGCAAAGGCCTCCCCCCAGGACTCCTTTATGTTATGGGCCATGTCCTGCCGCAAAAATAAAAAAGGTAATATGGTCGAATGTTACGGTTACGCTTAATGTTTAAAAAAGATGTAACTAAAGTCAGATGGGTGAAATCGATCGATCAATCAGGGAAAAGTATAATAATGTTGTCTTAATTATCCGGGTGGTGGTACCCGCATATTGATAGTAATGTTCATGAAAGACTATAAAAAACGTAAAGTTTAAGTTGTCTCGAATACACCACTTCGTATCTCAAGCCGGATGAACCGACAATCAGGCTAGAACCAAATAGCTTGTCCCATTTCTAAATAGGTTTAATTAAAGTAATTGTTTCTCCGTTATTGTGGTTGTTGTTAGAGGGAAGCAAATATTTTGTTGTTCAGCACTTAGGCAAACTTAATAATGCTAATGGCTAGTTCCGAAATTAGAGTGAAATGTCCTAATGCGTAGTTATAGTTAACGTTAGCTATTTGAAATGTTTTAAAATCTTTTTCCTCTGATAAGAAATGTATAACTACTTTTTTACTCTTTCCGGGATAACTCAATCCAACTCTAAAAGAAGTTTTATTCTTATCACTTCTACAGGCGGAGATATATGTCCATTTAAGCGTTAGATTTCAGTCCCAAAAAGAGATTCACATTATCGACTGCCAGTACTGTTGCAGCGGAAAAAATACATTAATTCATGTCAATGACTTTTAAATAAAATAAGTACACTTCCCGTATAGCCTTAATAACATCTTACACAGTACGGCTTCACTTTGAGTCTTGTTAAGGAAGACATGTCACGAAGTTTCTATAGGAATCATACGGCGCGTCATATATGTACACATGATAAGCAGACCCGCCAGTCTATGAATATCGATTTCGAGCTAATAACACATTTTTTTTTATTTTACAAACTTTTTCCTGACAATAAATAAATAAATACAACAGAAAATAATGTGCGAAATCGGTCATTTGTGATTCCGTCACGAAGGTAAATAAGGATTAATTTTATCATTCTGTCAACAGCCGGATATTGTTCTAATAGATAACTCTAAATTGCGAAGAAACGACAATACCTGAACATGGAATTATAATGAACTGACAGAAGCTGACTCTACTCATATCATGTTTTAATAAGATTCGAATGAAAAAGAAAATACCTTTACCAAGTTATGAATTCACTAAAGACAGGGTCGCCCGATGTAATAGGCACCAGTACTAGACGGTCAGACGTCCTAAATCATGCACCACAAAGAAAATTCAATAAAACTGTTAAAAAATGAAACACGCAAGCGGCGAACAAATTGTTTGACCGATTAATTATTCGGTCGTTTTAGAGTATCGAGTCGGTAGCTCTATAGGGCACGGTAGGTCTCCAACAGCCTATTTGTAAATCGTAAATGTTATACCCAATGTTACACTCGATACATAGGAATCGAGTGGCAAGTTACATCGGTATCGTCCGTATCGATGTGTCACGAAACTCGATCCGCAATCGATTCTGCATTACGGCGGCAAGGCGGTCGACGACGTGACGGCAAATGGAATTTCTTAATTCAGTGCTCTCGGAAATCTTGATAACTATTTAGTCCTTTCTTTGTTCAATCGAAGTAGAGTGAGAGAGAACGACAATGCGATATGCTTTTCCGCTGACCTACGGTGGCGTCAACGATCGTTTTATGAACGGTATAACGGTGCGTCCTTTTCCTTTAGGTTTGCAAAACAGAGGAGCGGAGATAGGTTATTTTCTTCCTAATCGGAATTGGAGTGGAGTCGTTGATTCCACGGTATTAAGAGGCGGGAATCGTATCTAGAAGAAATAAGCGTTGGATTGCGTTGGCACTCGATGATTGCATTTTACATTTTCTCTTTATGTGAAAGGATCGAGCGGCTGAAGGCTGTGATTACGGCAAAAGTTTTTTGTGTTGCGTCAGGAAATTTTATTTACAGGAAGTTCAGGACCTTTATTAGATAATATTGTTTGGGCAAACGAGTCCTGCCTCATCACACACTAAATAGGTACCTCAAAATGAGTTTTGTCAATGTGTGAATTAGCGTTAACCTTTATGAAGTTTAGGACGTTTCAAGGTTAACTATGGCAATATGTTGCTTAAAAAACCGAAAATTAGTTTGTTGCTAGGTATGTCAACTTTTTTTCTATTCGAGATTTATACTTTTCCCAGTCAAGATCACCGTATTGATAACTTTTTCCTGTATGGTGGGCAGAAACGATCCTTTCTTAGAAGTACCTATACCTAGTAACATTTTGAAAGATTAATAGATCAAGAGGTATGAAAAATCGCAGAGACAAGTTTCCTTAGAAAGAGATTGATTGATCGTGCTTACAGAATTCTTTAGGAAAGGATATCCCTTGCGTACTGTTTACGGAATATCAATAGGTGAGATGAATAGATTTGTGTTAGCTGAAGAACAAAACGGATGGTTACCTACTGTATTTTTTTTTTACGTATTATTTGAATTTTTAAGTTAGCTGCTATTAAAAATACTACCTATTCAAATAAAATAACCAAAGCGACTACTGTGCAAGAGAATGAATCGAGTATGTGCGTGTATAACACTACGCTTGTACCTACATACAATTACCTACGTAATATCCTAAAGGTGGCAAATAGAACCTTAGTACCACAAGGATCCTTCGGTAACATATACATATAAGGAAAAAGAAATACAATATGGGCCTTCATTTACTTATTGTTAGCTCATAGCCTGAATGAATCTAAATTTCCAGATCCCGATATCGTAACATAGATGATAAGTTCCTAACATGATCTAGTAGTCGTAAAATTGTTATTTAGTACATTACCTAGTTATTAAGTTGTTTTGTATACAATACTAATGTTGTGGCCGACTTAGCCTTTAAGGTTGCATGGCCAAAATAGAAAATAAATAGTCCAGAAAGTCATGGCAGGATGCATTTTATTTACATCCCACATTAGTACGAGATGGTACGCTTCTGTAATATAAGTGGTTATCTTATATGCAAAGGTTTTGTCCACCCAACTTACGGGCTAAGGGATTACGGGCGTGTATGAAAAAGAAAACTTGCCTCTAACACTTTATTTATTTGAGGGTCAGCCACCTCATTCTTTGAATAGCCTTCGAGGCTAACATACTGTAATTTTATTCAAAGCTTCTCAAGCTGCAGATCTTATGTGTGTTTTTTCATCCCTTCGTTATATTATAAGAGGAAAGCTTGACCAGGAACTTGTTTACTTTGTTTTGTTGTGATGAAAAAATATTTTCTATAAGCATGGCTTTTATTTTTGTCTCACCTCTGTCTCAAGTAAACAGTTACTTAAATCGCCTAAATTACACGTTTCAGGTTGGTCGGTTGGTCAAGAAAATGGTCTAAAATAAAAAAAATAATAAATACACTTCACGCCTTTAATCCCAAAGAGGGGTAGGCAGAGGCATTTGCTGTTTAAACAAAACGTTTTTCCAACGAATTGCAGATACAAAAGTCACATTTTAGAAACACAGTGTGCCTGTGTTATTGTTAGAAGTACAAAGGCGTTGAGTCAAACGAATCGGAAAGAATTCAAACGCTCCTGCTACATAGCGAGCCATGTTTGCGGATGAATACATACCGGCTTCCAATAGGAGAACTAAACAGGTACAATCGATAGGTATCTAGTTACCAATAAATCCTACGATATAATAGGTCAAGTTAAATTAGTCGTATGCTTTAGGAGTTCATGCAGATTTATTGATTCAGTCAATCCAGTCTATTCTTGAATGTAGACGCTGTGCAGTTTAAATATAGGTTTTCTTGTAAAAGTTTGGCTGGTAATGGTACTTGAGAAAAATGTTAAGTGGCTGGTCTTTTGGGTATATTATAAAGAGGAGAAAAGAATTGATTGTGTGTATAGACAAGGCTACGAAAAATGTTTAACTGTAAAGTAAAACAATTTAATTGAGACACGACAGAGGTCAGAATATAGGTCAAAGAATTCATATACATGAGAGTATTAATATATTCATCGCACGCCCACTGCTGGACGAAGGCCTGCCCCGATGATTTCCATAACAATTTGGGAACAAACGCCAATAGAAGAGAGGGCCTCTGCCCTCCCTCTGGAAGGTTCCCTCGGTCGCCTCTTACGACCCTCCGAACAGGATAAGTTGGGACGGGATGGTGACACAATTAGTATTCTATTCGCCGTTACCACACGGCTCATTTGCTATGTCATGAGTTAACAACGCACTCTTAAATGTTTTTTCATATGTGTCCTAGTTTGTGACCTAGAATACAAAATCATTCCAAAGGTACGTAATATCTACCACACCTTAATGGGTAATTAAAGCCATTTATGAACGTGTGCTGTTTATGTTGTATGGTTAAGGGTCACGGCTGTGGTTGTTTTAGTAGGCTTAGCATACTCGTATATCGCGTGGATATGTCTCGTTTCTATTTTACGTGTCAAAGCAGTTGAACAAATTTCAAAAATTGCGTTTTAAAAAGAGATACTACTACTAAGTCACTAAGTCAGTCAGATTTTAAAGAATAATGCACTTCGTTATCGGGGTTTCTCGCTCGAGAATGTGGATTTGGCATTAGAGTAACTCAACTACAAAAAATCCCGCGCTGACGTTGAAAGGGCACGCTTTTATATCTGCATCGCCGGACGAAGCATCTAGTATGCTATTGGTGGGCGTTAGCTTGAAAAACTTTGTAGGTATTGCTACTTAGAGACGGGCAACAGAAAGAGATGACGCTTCGAGATCAAACTATGCTTTTATGTTAAGCATACAGTAGGTGCTAGAGGTTGACTGGTAGATAACACTTTAGAATAAAGTCCAGCTCCGCATCGATGGAGGAGGCACAAAGCCTATTATTAAGGCGCATTTTTAATAGAACAACATATACCCAAAATATTGTATCGGGGTGACATAAACAACGTCTAATTTCATAAAAGGAATGCTAAAAATAAAAAAGACAACGGTAATCGTAATAAATGAAATGTATTTTTTTAAAACCCTCTGTATTCGGGTTATTTCACTCACTTCGTTTTTTTTTTGTACATTTTTGTCGAAAAAATACTTATGTTATGTGACATTGAAGTGACAATTCCTTGTCATGTTCCATACAGGACGTGAAAATATTATGTAAATTGGGCTAGTTATAAGTACAATAGAAATACATGCATAAACACCATAATCCCTCGTAGGGTGGACAGTTTTTATGTCGTCATGGCATTATTGTTTTAAAAACATACTAATTTGAAAATCGCGAAAGGTGCTTGCATGAATGAATGCTTGTCAAATTACAGACACACCATAGACACATTCACCGTAATGAGAGGTTTTCTGATAGCTTCAAAATGTCAAAAGTAGTTCCAAAACTTCTCACAGATGGCGCTAATCAGACACGATCTTAAGGAGAAACTCATTTTAGAATTGTCAACAAAAAATAAAAATATGAAATGACAACCCTGTCTAGGTAGTGCCATCTATTGACATTTCTTAGAACTGTAATAAGCCACCTGTCAAAAAACCTCCCATTACGGAAAAACTGGTCGATGTTAATATACGTAACTAATTAGTGAACGTTTTAACTTGTGAATAGACACTTTGTACAACGAAAACTAAGAATGTTTTTTTTTCTAAAATATTCTGATGTCACTTCTACTAAGTGGTCAATTTAATTAAATTGTAAAAATTTCTGATATTGATATGAAATGTTATTGCGCTTGTTTGCAACTAATTTATGGGAAAATCTACTTAGTTTAATTACTTTGTTGTTGTTTTTTTAATTTTCGAAGCCTTTATAAGAACATGGTCTGTAATTCAATCCGAAATTCCCACGGGAACAGAATAAACGAATGGTTACGTCATAACACATGTAGCAAGTCTCACGATATAACGGGAACTTTCAAATATTAATAAAATACTAGTAGTGCCTAGAGAATACCCCTTTTAAGCAGTATATTGGAAGATATATATATATATACGACAGGCAAACAAATGAACAGAGAGCCAGCATGGCTGTTTGAAAGTAATATTTTCCGTATAAAAAAAGTACTGAGTAATCGTGAGTTATATCTTATAATAACGGAGTTGCATAAACTAATACCCCCATCGCGTTTTTACAATAGGACAACCAGGAGAACGGCAAAACTTCATCCATACCAGGTAGATTTACCATTTACGCGAACCAAATGGTTTGCGTCGACCTTCATAGTGCGAACCGCCAGGATGTGGAATGACTGTCTGTGTTTCCTGCGCAGTACAGTCTGAAGGTCTTCAAGTCGCGGGTGAATAGGTACCTAATGAACAATTGTGCTCCATCGTAGACCACAACACTGCTTGACATCTGGCAGGATGGTGGTTAAACGCTTTTTATTGTGTTTTAAAAATAATGTGTACCTTTAAGAGAATACTAAACCGATAACTAAAAGTTTAACTGTTTGTGGGTTACAATTTGGAATTCATCCGTACATCCACAGCGCTATCTGAAAAGCGGATATCTGTGTCACATTTGAATAATGGTTTCTGTATGCGCCTCCCCCTTTCACGATAAAAGTACAATGAATGAATGAGAATCGCCTCACTGATTAATGAACTATGTAAATACATTCATTCATGCATATAGATTTATTTGAATTTTGGTGTGCAAATTCATATCTGGCTGAGTTAGCTGATAATGGAACTTATGCTCATTGTAATAAGATCGTATAATGAATGCATTTATAATGTTTGCTGTATTTGTAGGAGAAAATTTTCTGTTGTCGCTGTCGATAGTTCAGTGATTAATTAATGTTCACAGGAAAGGATTTTTCAATGATTTTTTTTACTTGGAAATGGAAAGTTAATAAACGTTTGGAAATATAATACTTACTAATATTATACAGGCGAAATTCACTGTCTACATATATGTATGCCGTGCTTTCAAGTCAAAATTACTGAAGGATTTTAATGAAATTTGGTACATGGAGATTTGGACATAGGTAGAGAAAGTACATAAGCTTAGCAAAGGTTGTTAAGGGAGGATGAATAGCTGTATCAATTGTATTTTTAAAGATTAGCTTATATAAATATAGCATATCAGTATTTTTTTTAATTGAAAACAATCATTGGACGTAACCAAAAAGTAATTATTTTCATGAGCAAAATATGTTTGATAGAGTCGGATAAGCCCTAAAGATATTCGCATTCTGTACTGCTCACTTGCAATCATTTATCATGTCTATGAATATTGATTTCAAACCAATATAATAAAAAAACATTGCGCGCATTACTTCGTTTTTTTTAAACACAATATCAATCTAAACACAAAATAATTGACGAAATCCGTGTAGCCATTCACGCGCGATGTCGTGATCAAGGGATCCAATTCTATACATATACCCACTTATAAGCAAGCCTTTGCCATAATTCTGCCTGATGTTCAGCAGCGACGTATCACACTTTGTCTATTAGGTACCTTTTCACCCGTGAAGATGCTCAAACATTACTGCACAAAATCACCAGACTCCGTGAAGTCATTCTACAATTTGGCGGTTCGTTAACATGTTACATAGAACCCGAAACAACATGCGAAACATTTTTTTTACCGTTTTGTTTTCTTAATAAAAGTCTTCAGTCCCCGCATGCAGCACGTTAATCTGTGCGCCGTGAGGGAGTAAATGAAAAAAAAAAAATGCTATGAACAGCGTCGAACCGGGCAATATCCTCGACGACGACCGTGAAAAAAAAGAAGGAGGTTTCCTACAGCGTGCCGTTATGGCGGATCCAATTATCGAAAAACTTTTACAATTAAGTTGAAGGCGAGGGTTCAAAATCATTACAACGAATCGGAGTTACGTACTCGGTGGTAAAATTCTTTGAGACTTTGTGGTTTGGTTTAATTTTGTGTAATTTAGTTATTTCATTTACGACGTGCAATGTCCTAACATGGCCCATATAAATTAATGTAGAGTTCCTTAAATGTAATGTGAACTTTATATGACACAGTAAAGAAAACTGCTCCTAATTTCTAATGAGGTAGGTAGAAACTTTGGTAACTTGCTGTGTTATTAATAACTTTTTTCTTATGCGTCTATTACGTTTTTAAGAATGTAGGTTCTCTCACAATATATTCAAATAAAATACGTGCATAGTAACTACTATTGGATAAGTTTTTCACTCTTCGTTTTAAAATAAATCTGTCATAAAAGACAGTGAAATGTATAAAGCAAGGCTTTAAAATGGTCCTCGACTGGATAAATCTATCGCAGCAAACCCACTTCCCGGTATACCATCGTTTAGTTCCGGTCAGCTTATGTTGACTGTCACCATTCTGTGAAGAGCTACAGTTGAAAAGGATTTACTGATATTGAAGGCCATATTTAGGTGGCTAAGAAAAAGCGTTTGCTGAAAAAAGTACAAAAGAAAAGGTGCAAAAACTTAATAGTGCTCCTCCGAACTATTAATGCAAATCGCTCCTGAAAATATGTTTCAAATTAGAAAGAGATATTCTGTAATTTCAGTGTGAATTTGCATTGGATTTGTAAATTAAACGAATCTGAGTGGAATCGGCGGAAAAAAATACAGCAACGATAATTGATTTTAAATGTACGTGACGATCTGTGAAAAAAAACATACTTTTTCCAATGATGTTTTTTATTCCTTATCTCCTTGATAGGTACACTTCTCTCTGAACAAGTTGATAGTAGCCGTCGAAAAATAATGGGCACGGAACGAGGCTTCCAATTTGTAATAATCACAACTGAAAACATTTGTCAAAATCATTTTCTCGTCCTAATGAAGCAACTCTAGAAAGAGAGTTGGAGACACTGAAAGTTTGGAGCAAATTCGGATTGCTTACAAGGTATGATACGGTCGTTAGCCCTGAGGCGCACTGCAGTAAGAGTGAAAAAAAAACAAATTGCTTCAAAAGTTTCATCCTTCCCGATAAGGAAAATGGAAACTCTCTTCCTCAGTCGTAAAACACCAGAGCATATTGACATGTCACCGGATAAAAAAGATAAATGGAACAACACTGTTTTCGTGCATTCATGCAAGTTTAAAAATGCATTCTCTAATAATATTTCGGCAGAGAAATTGAGACGAACAAAATTAACTTTTTTTAAGTCTAGCTATCGTATGACGAACAAGTCGGGCCAAAAAGTAAAAGAAAAATAACACATGCATATAAATATGCATTAAAAAAAACAAGTAAAAGAAAAATAACACATGCGACATTACATATGGAATGTAAGTGCTCCCTGTGCCACGATTCGCCGGACAATCTCTGGTAAAAAATATACAACAATTATTTTTATTAACGTTAGGTGTCCCTGACTTACTCAACTTGAGTAGAACTCGTAATAAAAACAAATAACATGGTGCGAACCAAAGGAAAAAAAAAAATAAAACACACGGTTTGTCAGCGTCCTGAGAAACACGTGCGGTGCACAATAAAAGTCCCGAAGTAGGGAGAAAAATATATCCTAACCCGAGTCCTTGAACTCGAGAAAACCCGAATGTACTTACAAGGAAACTATGCCTCCGTCTTATACGATTCTATCGTCGACGATTCTCCTGGACATGCGTAGTAGGCGCCACAAGATTTTAAGGCAAGTTTTATTCTGTGGCAAAATCTTTGCACGCGAAATAGTCCCCTCTGCTGTCGTCACTAAGGTCGCAAATAACTATGGCGTTGAGTAGACAAGCGCGCCGTTGGGCGGAGGCACTACATTAGGGTAGACTCAGTCGAAACCGTGCCGCGAGGGGAGACAGTTGTTGACCGGCTCCCCGTCCTAACCAAACTACCATTCTGCATAATAAATTAAAAAAAATAACGAAATGTCATCCACATAATAAGAAACCATCATAAACATTAATTTTACTATAAATTAAAAATAAATACTAGTACAAAAATCCATACATCCACCGGCCGTCAAGACGTGGATTGTCAATAAAATAACGTGTCAACTCACAAATTAAAAATGCTTGCAATGTTGGATTCTGATTAAAACCCACATAAAATTAGTTATTAGATAAAATTATAAGTGTTTTGTTGCTTAGTGCCTAAATAATTATAGAGTATATAAGTGAAAAGGTTAACTTAAACATTGAATGCCCCATGACTGAGTGCATCTGCGTTGGCTGTGATTTAAACCTACGTCACTGGGTATAAAATATTTTTTTTCTTAATCGCTTTTTTTAAGTCTTGATTGGCATATCTCCTATGGCTGGCTTACTGTACTTATATTTCGGAACGAAACGTACGAACGAACTATTGACACGCAACACCAACAATAATACTTTTTCGAATCACAAAATCACAACATTTACGACTATATATTTCCCTTCGGGCACATTTTGGGCGGTAAGGAAAAAAGGCACTAAAAAGGCATTTTGGGACTATTTAGTGACCACAAAGTTACGACTCAATTAAAAGCTACAATGAATAATAAAGGCGAAGTTCGTTGTAACTTCTACTTAAGGTTATAGTTTTTATTTCATTGTAGTTTTAATGATTTAAACACGACAATGTATAATTGTGTAGCGTAGACTTTCGTACGATGTCCATTTACCAAAATTCACTTTTAAGCTCATCACGAAGAAGTTAGGTTAATTGCATAGCGCATATTACGTTTATGTTCCACGATTAATGTATTTATAAAAAAATACTTACACTAGTACAAAGTTAGTCGAATTCTGTCACTCCTGTAATTATTTTTTTTATTCTAATATTTTATTGCAATAAAAAAAATCTTCCGGCAAACAAAAACAAGGTTTTTGTCATCAGCCACATGACGTCCACTGCTGGACGCGGGCCTTGTTTTTATATATATTTATAAAAACTAAGAAGTAGATTATTACCTTTTTAATGAATTAATTGTCGCTAAATATGGAATTATTAATTTTATCGACATATATATATATATATAGCTCCACGTCTGTCTCCCATAGATACATGGTCATTCTTTAATAATTTCTATGCGTATAATACAGCACTTTTTTTTCAATTAAGTTCGAGTGTTTTTAACGTAATGTAACGTTGTTATTTTGTGCATGGTATTTTTTCCCGTGTGCTTTTTAAAGCACACAATTTAAAAAAAAGTTATGATGATTACCTATCGGATTAGGGTTTGAAGATAATTTTTCGTGCTTTTATTTACTTATCGACACTTAATGTCCTAACAAGCAGTGTCCTAGTACTGATCAGCTGTTTTTAGGCAAGATAATATCGCTTGAGTAATTTCGCGGCGTGATACTCAACGTAAACATTCATTAGCGGTATCCTTAAGTAATTCAATTTATTACGGCTAAGGCTAATTTCGCATGGATTTCGAACTGTAACGACGTTGTCTGATGTTCATAAACTCCCGTATTTGATCCCTGGTAGGGCAAGCATATCATTTTGAGACATCGTGATTCATAGGACGCCTGCTAGCTAGACATTTGGAGCTAATATGGAAAAAATAAGCTAACCTTATCCGTCTCCTATGTAACTGGTGCTTCGTATTCTAATTGCAATGAAGGAACAAAGGTATTCGATCTTTTTTCCTTGTGCAACAACAGTTGTCGTTATCTTTTTGTAATTAAACCCCCATTACTATACATTGTATCTAGTCTATGTCAGGTATCCTTTCAAACCGAATTCATCATTATGTTTTTCCATACGTACTTTTTTGAAGAAATTCAAGTTAAAGGGTTTATGGTTTGCGGTGTCTCATCACATAGCAGTATTCTCTGAAAAAAATACACGTATAGCCGGTCTCAAACCCACTATCTTCCTATGGGAAGTATCTGAAATCTAGATACCAAAGAAGAGAGAGAGGTTTATTAGCAGCAAAAATCATACAACAAAGCCATACCTACCATAATACGTAACACAGGATTAATACATAGTCGCTTTCAGCTGTACCTATGTATGCTTAAATCTTTGAAACCATGCAACGGATTTCAATGCGGTTTTTTTGCAAATAATACACACATCAAAAGTGTCTAGGGATCACAGAATTAGAGAACATTTTTAGCTCTAAGAAAATCTAATCTTCTGGATTGGTCACCTACCTAATTCCCCATGCCTGCATCAATGACTTATCACCACATTTTGAATGAATTTAGTTTTTGTAAAATTCTTGATTGCAATCTTCTAAAATGTACTTGATCCCAAGACACTTTTGATGTATGTAGATAGTTTGAAAGGTTTACATGTAGGTAGGTATGTATACAGTAGAGAAACACTGATAACTCGTACAAAGCTGGGGCAAGTCGCTAGTAACATAATACTTAGCAAAGGATAAGAGATGCCACAACCACACATTGAAAGGGTCGTGCGATTAATCCCGGCTTACTAAACCAATATACACATTAAGTTGTATTATTTTAGGATAAATCCAATTAGCACTACATTACGTCTGTACGTACGTAATGTTTAAGCTGAGATGTTTATCGAAATGTAGAGGGTTTACTTTGCTTACGAAACTTGTCACTTTAGGTACACATCGATTTGTATAAAACTCAAAATTCTGACTGATTCATTCATCACTGACTCATCAACTCTCAGCCCCTTGACCTTAGAAAGCTTAAATTTTGGACAGAGATTCTGATAGATAGATGTTTATGTGAGGTAAGAAAGGATTTTTGAAAATTCATACCAAAATATAAAAGGGGTGGGTGGTAGAAGTTTATATAAGAATAACTTTTTTTAGAACCAACTTCAACCAGTAAAATTTGTCATGAATGTTTATGTGAGGTAAAAAAGGATTTTTGAAAATTCATACCAAAATATAAAAGGGGTGGGTGGTAGAAGTTTATATAAGAATAACTTTTTTTTGAACCAACTTCAACCAGTAAAATTTGTCATGGATATTTATGTGAGGTAAGAAAGGATTTTTGAAAATTCATACCCAAATATAAAAGTAGAAGTTTATATAAGAATAACTTTTTTTAGAACCAACTGCAACCAGTAAAATTTGTCATGGATGCCATTGTCGGAACTGAACCAAATTTATATGGGACCAAACGAGAAGCACCAGTTTTCAAATAAAAAAGCATCCAAATCGGTTCACCCAAGCGAAAACAAATATCAAAAAACAATACAGACGAATTTGAGAACCTCCTCCTTTTTTGAAGTCAGTTAAAACGTGAATACTGAGTCTACGCGAATTAAATCGCACCGGACTAGTTTGTAATATGTCTGACACGATATATTTCGCCCTAAAAAAGGCATAAGCAGCGATCTGAAAGAAATAGGGTTGTTCGAAATTTTCATCACCAATGGGTACTTCATTATCTCTACTAGGTAATTTGTTTTAACATACAATATAACATTTCCGAAAGTCCTCTCTAACCCATTATAGCTGATGCGTCGGTACGTAAGTGAAAATATTATAACAAAACCATACAAAACTTCTGTACCGCAAATCACAAAATATACAAGCATTTAAGAAAGCAAACTAAAATAATACCCTTCCATTCTACTTGAAAATAATCCGCGACATTTACAGTATTTTCGTTTTAATTAGAGAGTATTGTGAGAAAACTCTAAGAGGATCGTTTCCGACTGCCACTTTGTACTACTGAAAAGCGAAATGCGCTTAAAATACCTATTGTTAGAAATGTCTTCTTTCTTACTTCTTACCAAGTAATTGTTTTACTAAAAGATTCAATTGCACCTTAGCGTAAATCCTTAAGAGGAGAGTCACGTGGAATCACACACTCGGCACATCGTACTTAGTTATTTCGCTGTTTAATAGAAATCCATGTATAAGCTGAGCTGCAATGACTAGAAATATTTATGTGCACTCAGTTCAGGTGAAAACACGAAATGTTGACATCAAATCGGCCAAAACTATACTCTTTGTCGTAGAGCGTGCATCGACCGAAACTGACGCCAGCCAGTCTCGGCTATTCCCGTTTCGTCGCGGTCCAAGATTTGTTAACGCAGCCATCTCTATCTGACACCTAAACAGTAACCGAACAACATGAAACAAAAGCTCAATATACAACATGTTGAAGAGGTCGATTCACCGCCGACGAAAATGCCAAGGAAGTGATCACGAAATAGACTGTACGACAAGAATAATTGGGAGTGATTGAAATAATGAGCTGATGATGAAAGCCCTTTCACAGCCAATGACTTGAATTCCCCCGATATTTGTGCTGCAAAAGTCAATGTGACTATAGAAAGTATTTTCATTAAGAAGGACGCGTAATAGAGAACCCAAGGGAGGGTCGAGTGTTTTGACAATAACGAACTGTAAATGTTGCGGAATTGCCCAATGAAATGTGGCAAAAGTTGGCGGTTGTTCGAAACAAAGAGACTATACTGCGTCGACTAGTTCACTTCTACTGAATTGAAAAATAGAAATACATCGCATTTTGTACGGATTTACATTTCACCGAACTTGGACAGTAATAGTTTCCATTGGTTGTATGTTTTTTTTTATTGGTACAATATTCGATTGGATTCGACAGTCGAGTCCAGTTTTCAACAATCGAAATATTTCATGCAGTGTATACCTTTCGGGTTTTGCATTTATTATTTTTGAATTGTCGCCTCTCTTTATCACTCCACATCGTTACGAGCGAGAAAGCAACACACGTGCCATTTACGGAAAGACCAGGACTACGCGAGTAGCCCCGCAGTGAACAATCTATGTATGTTGTTTCAAAGGATGCTATCTGCATGAACATCGGTCAATGTTATAAATTCATATCTATCACAGAGCTGCAAGAATATATTGGCTCGTGGGAGTTGAATATTCAATTACTAGCTTTCCGCCCGCGGCTTCGCCCGCGTGGACTTCGGTTATATTGCGGTATAAAGGAATATTTTTGTTTTCTCTCGGGAAGATCAATTTTTTCCGGGATAAAAAGTACCCTATTATTTAAACTAGACTTCTAACTATACGTCTGCAAAGCAATCGGTTCAGTAGTTACGGCGTGAAAGCGGAACAAACAAACAACCAAACTCACTTTCCCATTTATAATATTAGTAAGATTATTGTTTTCTAAAAAACATTTATTCTTTTGCTTTGTATTTGCTTCACATTGATAAAAAAATACCTGTGTAACTTTTTGTGTGGTGAATAGAGAAATGTTTTAACAATATTAATTCATATGATCACGAAAATACTTCTATACTCGAGCACCAGGCATTTTATGTAATATTGCGTATTAAAAGCCTTAATTTAAAATGTATGTAGCAAGTACCCTATTGTTTTCAAAGGATTAACATTTCCAACCAACATAAAGTAGTTTCAGCTCTATTTACAGACAAAAAATGGAACTATGAGCACTTTAACAGTTCAAGGGAAAATGAGCACAGACTTTTCGATGCACTTAACATTTCCAGTTCACGTCGTTTCTTTCCGAGCGCTCAGGAATAGTTTACATTATTCAATTTCTTTCTTTCCCTGAAGAGTCTGTGAACTGTTTGCAATTTTCAATGGGGTCTTTAGAGGAGTTCCGCTAACAAACAAATTATGAGCTTTATGAACATTATTTACGATTTTGAGACTGGAAGTATTTATAAGGGAATTATGGACTTATTATGTCCCTGTCTTTGAAAGTAACTCAAAGGATTTCCCTTCTAATAAGGAATAGGATGACTTCCGTAAGTTGACGTCAAGCTAAAAACGTGTAATAAATTAAACCATAAAATTTATGATAAAATGAGATTCTGTCGGGTGTTTTATTCAATTAATTGGAATGTATATGTTTTAATACCATTATCAATTTAACGCGTAGCGATTTGTTAAGTCAAGGGAAATCGCACTAAGCGTTATTTATTAGCCAATCGCACGCGTATTTTTTTTCTTCGCGCGACATTATTGAAGCGCTGTGCTAAAGCAAAGATGGCTGACGTAATGTTAGGAGCTTTTACTTCATTGACAATGTTTTAAATTTGACATAACGCACCTAATATCCCTTATAAACGTAGGCAAAAAACATTGAGAAATAATATTTGTAAGGTAAAACTGCGAACGAAAACTCGGTCCGAGCTTTACCTTGCATATACAAGAAACTGAATATTTTATTCTGAAATAGAAATCTCATCGGATAAGTGGCACATAAAATCAAACATCCGTTCACTCCGGATATTACAAAACATATATTTTAAGGCGTTTTATCACTGAGATAGGGTTGCAGGATTGTGAAATTCGAGCGTGTTTTATTGAAAACTTCCCTCGACAGAGCGGCTCAATTGCAGAAACAGAAAGAGACAAATGTCACTGTCAAACATGTATTCAATTAAATCCGCTACCAGTCTTGCTATCCTAAACTGACGGTTAGGATAAAATGAGACAACGATATGAAAAACATACAGGAGTAAGTAAGAGACAATATCTTCTGTCCCTTACTGCGTATCACGGTAAAACTGGATCCAAAAGGTCAAAGTAGTAAAAATGACAATTTGGATCCAGAAGTACATCATTTTCCATTTTATTAGCCGTAGAACCGATGACCGTTGGGGAAAACGAGTTCTCGAGTGGAGACCGCGTCTCGGCAAACGGAGTGTAGGACGCCCTCAGGCGGGCTGATGATATACGCAAGATGGCTGGCAGAAGCTGGATGTGAGAAGCCGAAAACAGATCACAGTGGCGTGCAATTGGAGAATTCCCCATGACATTTAAATCAACCGTCTTGGGATGCAGACATCCCCAGTCACTCTAGACGTCATGAACGCACGTATATTCAGCGATTTGATCGCTCCAGCTATCCCTGTCATATATATCGCAATGAGCGAGAGAACTAGATGCATGCATGCATGGCGCCGAGAATCGCGCCACATATCTGATTTTAGAGCACTACCTTCTTCACGCCTCAGTGGATAGGTAAAGTAAGTATCAGTATCTTGCCTTCAAGTCTGGTTAGAAGCTTTGAAATGCAGGAGGTATTATTACAAAGAGAAAATTGCATAAATTTAGGTATTCTGTTACTCCAGTTCAGTTGCCTTCGAATTTATTCATGGGTTCATGTTCATTGCTTTATTCTATTACCTTACGTTGAGAATTTTGAGGGTAGTGGATATATCACGAAGCTATCCGCATAGTTAATTTGTTTAATGAAAAAAATAATGTGACTGTAACTTAATTAAAGAATTATAGAGTCCAGTCACTCTTACGCACGTACATAAATAAATTTCCCAGAGAGGTAGGCAGAGATTATGACCTCCACTGGTCACACTCCTGAAAAATAATTGTGACATTTGTTTGTTGTAATAATAATAATAAATGGAGGGTATCGATACAATGACTGGCTCATCCTCCGAACATTCCTTTAACACCTCAAATCTGCCGCGGTTTTCCTCTTCCGCTATTTTTCATTAAAAAAATACAGCCAATATCATTATTTTTACGTTCCACACTGGCGCTCTATAAAATGTGTATTATAGTAGAAATTAAAAAAGAACCACCAATTTCTATTTGGAAGACCTCTCAAGAGGCACGGTTATTTTTAAAATTAAGAAATCATAGAACATGTTCAAGCCTTATTAGTCCCCCTGGATGTCGTACCCTACAGAGTGTTCAGGGGGCACCGGCTCTTTCGCATGTAGAAGTCACCGGGTGGTTTTGGTGCATAAAACAGCCAGAGGTCACACTAGAGGACCCATCATAATGTTGCTACAAAGGTAAAATAACTGTGAACGATCCAAATACGGTTCGAAACGGTGAAATAACGTGACCAATTTTGTGAATACAACACTACGGATCGTTCACAATAATTTTAACTTTGTAGTAAAACATCATATAACATAACAGCTAGGTACAAACATACGAAAATTCGTGCCCTTCTCCCAGGGGAGTTCACGGGAGCTACATATTTCCATTAGTTACCTCTTACATCTTTTCACACATTCCTTCCAGTTCCGATCACTTATCTTGCCACCTAAATCCGGACATCAATACCCACACATGACATGACACCAATCGCCCCCCTTCTTCTATTGCATTAGATTTTTATTCTTATTCAAACTTTGTTCTCTCTTTTATTTAATGCAAAAAATCGTCCTGAAAAAAAAATCATCAAGAAATAACTTTCTTACTCCTACATCACGAGCATATATAAAATCCCCACTATTATGTGCTAATTTTAATATAATTATCTTGAACCTAAAAACAAACTCTTAACTGAAGGTTACGGGGTTGCTATTAACAATTCAAACGAGCCTTCAACAGTCGTTACGTAGGTACATAAAGGTAATCGTTTTTACATTTATTTATGAAAATAACACCAAACAAACACGGACAATTATATTCGCATTACGGGAATTATAGGTGACGTCGCTATGTTGGTGCTACTATAACTGTTATAGTAATTTCGTCTTCAATTTATTCACTTATACATTTTTAAATTAGGAATTTTCAGGTTAAATGGACGTCATTGTCAAAGCGCGCCAACAGATCAATCAGTTTTTGTTTAAACGCAATACACGTGTTTGACCACCTACCTGACTGATGTTAAGCAGTGCTCCTATTCTAGTCAAGCAGTGATATCTATTAGGTATATACTAGAAAAAATTGTTTTGACGTTAATGATATTCATTAGTACGTACATAAATTCGTATTCACTTCCAATTTATATAAAGTAGAGAAATGAACAGAGACAACAGACTTCCAAATGTTACTCTTTCTTATAGCTCAATACTTACTGGAAAAAGAGACTGCTTTTCTTACCCTCTGTCTCCATTTCGCTTGACGTTATACTGAAAGTACCTATGTATATTTTCAGTTCCTAAATCATATGCACATAATATCCAACTTCATGACTTCAAAACAGTGTCTTTTAGGCAGACCTCTGCCACGTGACCATTCTACATACGACTTTTAATCCTAAATATGGGTAAGCGGTGGTACCTACTTGCTTGCAAATGCTCACATTTGACTAAGCGTGTTTAATCCAACGTGAAAGGTTAGCTTATCGCTTTTATAGGGTTCACACACCTTTGGCAGGTTTCATCGAGATCTTTTTTTTAGCATGCGACCGTTGTGTAGCGAGCAAAATATATTTGTTCGATTCACACGGAACGCGACGTATCTGAGCGTCTTCTAAAATGTTTAAAGGATATTAATACGTCTGTGAAGTTATTAAAGTTGAATGTCCTTTTTAGAAGTCGACAAAATGCAAGAACATGCCGCGAATGTGGGGTCTTGCGCAAGCAGATCTGAACTTTAATCCTTTTTTTATAGGGAGCAAATTATCGGCGAACTTGATAAAATGCGCTGCAGCCTGTTTGATGCGAATATTGCCTTCAAGTCTGAAAAAGTTACTCTTTATCGCCAATATTAAAGTTTAGGATGACTGTCCTTTGAGTTACTTAACCGTACCTAGTGACAGGTTTGTTTGATTTCACATTACAACTCAATCAATATGTCTAATGTGTTGTAACCATTACATTACATAGTTTGAGGCACTAACACAAACAAAATTGGGTTGTCACAACAACATTGACTAATGTTTCGTAGCAGTTAGCATTCATCTATAGCTACTAATATGAGGCTTAAAGAGTTAAATGGTGTGAGTTAGTAGAGGGTAGTTGTCTGAATTACATTTTGAAATGTCCAAATCATACTACTTTTTATGGTTATTCCATATTTGACATACAACTGACAAGAAAAGTTGAGCTTGGTGTAACTGAGGATTAGGTATACTGCGTTTATTAGTTTGTCCTAGTTTTGAATTTTGACCCTATAAGTTTTATATCGAAATTCCTATGAGAAGGGAATGCAACGGAATAAACACCGTTGGTACACAGTAACCTTTTATATTTCCATCAAAACATACTGTAGAAACAAAGTCACATTCAGATCTTACAAGTCTTTACTCAAATATTTTTTTAAGGAAACGCGCAATGACTTGATATTAAATGTTTAAAACGGATATTATAGCGCGAAGAGTAACCAAAGATAAGCATTCAGCTTACCTTCGTTGTTTGTCCGACGTTTCGACACAGTTACATGTGTCGTGGTCGCGAGCTGACTGGTTAATCTTCGCGCTATAATACCCATTTTAAACATTTAATATCTTTACTCAAAGGTATGTAGCCATCCCCTTACCGCACTAACTACCTGTACATAAAGTTCATGTAAGCACATCTACATCCCATGATAAAATCGTCCTAAAAGACATAACGTATACAAACGTTCAACTCTATCCAGCTAGAGATTGAGGACTTGATTTTATGTAGTGCATTTCCAATGCAGCTAATATTAATAGATGCGGAACTAAGTTAATATTCTCTTAGTATTGTGGTTTCAAGTCTTGCCACGTGCAGCTCTAGTTGCACAAAGTTTCGTTGTTCTATGACGAAAGGACCAACTTGTGCTGCACTAATCTTTTACAGTATAAAGAAGCGTTCATAAGGGATGGTTTGTGTATTTTTGTAGTGAATGCGATATCTTTTTC
Organism: Conopomorpha cramerella; assembly: GCA_012932125.1. Lineage (NCBI taxonomy): Eukaryota > Metazoa > Arthropoda > Insecta > Lepidoptera > Gracillariidae > Conopomorpha > Conopomorpha cramerella. The sequence goes on along the minus strand of SJJU01001287.1, from coordinate 38,890 downwards.
TTAAGTTGACGCGTATATTTTTTTATGTAATGGACGCATAACTTTTTACAGAGTAGTCTTATTTGTTGATTATACTCATTTTATTGGAAGGGTATCTGTTTACCAAAGGTGGTCCCATATAAATAAATGTGGATTTTTTCTATTTAGTTTTTTCAGCCTCAATTTTTTTTATGTCTGTTTTTTTACATAGTGCCTATAAACATATTATAATGTATAGGCAGAGTACTTGTGACGCCACGTTAAGATGTAGTTAAGTTTCAGTTCGCAGTGAGCAAATGGAGAAATTTACATTCATTTTTGCACATTAACGCCACACTCTCCAAATAAAATTAGTCGTTAGTGACAGAAACAGGAATGGAAGTCTGCGAAAAAACTCTTTGGAAAATCGCCAAATAATAGTCACGATGGTATGTGTCTGGTTCATATCGTAATAAGCACATTTCACACTTCGAAAGCCTTTAGGATGTATTTTCACCTAAACCATTAGTAAACATGCATACATACATAAAGTAACGACCATTATCCTTGCGGGGTGAACATAACTAAGTTGTATTCAACTAAATTGTTCCAGTACTGGTTAAAGTCGAGCAGATACCCTCCGTGCTTTGAAAATAAATGTCACTTTACAATGACGTTAACTTAATGACACGGAAATATGGCGTCTATTTCCAAATTCTATGCCAAACGCTGTTTTAAAACTTTTCACTAGATTTTAAAATATATTTGATAGATAATATATTTTGTATTTCTATCCTTCACTTGTAACTTACAAAAGGAATGAGATAGAACTACAAGATTACAAGTTATCTATATAGCTATCTATCTATATCTGTATATTCTAAAGTTATGACCTACAGATGGTAGATCTATTGTTGAATTGCTGATTGTTCAATGTAGTTAGGCAGATAAACTATCTTACATCGATTAGTGAACTATAAACCTTGTTTGTCTGTAGTGCTTTGGAAAGTTACGCTTGGAGCTTGAATTGAAGAAAACATTTGCTGCAGCTTTTTAATTGACGATAAACCGAGGGAGTCGTTTCGTATATAGAAATATATTTTCTCGTTGACGCCCCGCGATTTCTTTTGCGTAGTTTCAGTATTTCATACAAACTATAACACCAAGTGAAGCTTCCCACAAAATAGGGATAAAATAAAAAAGTCCTTTCGAAGGCTCCAAACTATCTGTATACCGAATTTCATTTGAATCGGTTCAGTAGTTTTGGTGTGAAAGCGAGGCAGACAGACAGAGTTACTTTCGCATTTTACAGAGTAAAACGATTTTGATAATTATTCTTTACTGCAAAAGTTACACTATAAAGATGGTTCCATAAACATATCCTACTAATATTTCTACTTAATATTATAAATGCAAAAGTTTGAATGAATGTCTGGTTGGATGGATTGATGTTTGTCCATCTTTCAAGCAGAAAATACTGGACGGATTTTGATGAAACTTGGCAGTATTGTAGCTTATAAACTAGAATAATATATAGGCTATAAATTATATTGGTAAAACAACGTTTACTAGATCAGCTAGTCTTCTAGTAAATTATTAATGTATAAATTTGTTTCAAAAATGTTTTTTTAACAGTTTTACTAGTATCTGAAGCTTTAAAGCTCCTGAAAACGAGCTTGAGGAATCTGTTGACAAAATTCGTGAACTTTTCCCCGTGTTTATTCTTAATGTATGTCAAAGTAATTTTAAAGTTTGGGCTCATTTAACTTGTCGCATTATTCGGAGTTTCGTGAAAATATTAATCATATATCGATTTTATGCCGTCGATGTTTTACTTGAGTAACAGCGGAGTTAGCTGTCATTGACAAATGTAATCGAAAATTCTTCAAATCATTTTCATTATCAAAAAATAATAATTTATTTATGAGAATTAAAACATCTAAATTTGACAAATTTGTGGTTTTCTCATGGATCCCATTGGCCGTCCAATTGATTCAGTTCCGTAACTGAACCAAATTTAATTGGGACCAAACGGGAAGCATTAGCTTTTAAATAAAAAAGAATCATCCAAATCGGTTTTGAAGTGAAAGTGGGGAGTACAGTTCATACAATTATGTAATATTTATTACATTTATTTATTTGATACAGATTTTAATTTGCAATTTAACACTTATTAAAGTTAAAAACACATTTTATTGTACTTCGATAGCTCTCCTTGATTGCGAGAAATTATACAAGTTATGGGTTATGAGTGAAGTTATGAGTGATCCCAAATTTTTGCTCACAAATATATTACGTGTGTGTGTATTTGATAATTCTTTACATATAAACGGCAGGAGGGATTTTAATACAATTTGGCATGGAGTTAACTGACTCCCTGAATTAACACAAAGGATTCAATTAGGATACATTTTTATGATGATGATAATTTTTGACTGACTTTCTACTATTGTTTTAGATTCTAAGCATGTAGAGCCTGGCTTACTGTTACTGTTATAGTAATATTGTTCTCGCTGTGTGACAGAGATAGCGCTAGATGAGTGGTATAACACCGTCACTGTCGTATAACGTAAACAATATTTAAGATCTCATGGTGCGGAGACTCTTGTATATTAATTTCTGAGAACTTGATACCTGATTTATTTCCTTTAAATTCGGTCAAGTGTTCTGTACTTAATACGAATAAAATTATGAATTGACCGAATAAAAATACATTTTAATTTCGGACAGTGCATTCCGGTTTCCAAGCAATTAATTATTGTTTCGCCTCGGGATAAAGTATGAACAGTGTTATTTAATTTTCTTTTAATCGTCGAAAGAGGATGGTGCATTGCAGAAGCTCATTATTAGATCCGTTCTAAAATAAATTTTAAGGTTTGCTGTCTAATATCATAGTTAATTTTTATACATATTTACCTTTCGTACTTACGGATCAAATACAAAACTACGGTGTTTCACCCCGATTCACACTGAAATTATGATGATAGGATTTTCATTTCCTACATTCGATCAAATATTTATGAATATTTTTGAAGAGATTTTATTGAAACGTAAATCTCGGATTATTAAATGCTTTTGCTATGAAGTTGATTAACTTGCTTATATTAAATTCCACTTTAGTTCCGCCTGTCAGAGAAATGTACATATAAACAATAAAAAAAAACAAATTAAGAAAACAATATTTTTTCATAAAAAAGATTTTCAAGTGATGTTTCAATTGCATTTCCGATTTCTCAACGTTATCGATGAAGCTGAAAAAAAAAACACACACATACATTCTATCCGACCTTAAACATTAATGCGCCAACAAGAGAGACACGGCGGCTACAAACGCGTCACATGCATTACGGCGCATCCGGTTGTCGTCACTACATACAGCAGCTGTCCCCACCTAACCCCACTCCACATTAATCACATAAACCGGTACGTGCGGGCTTCCGTCGACAGCGGCGGTGGTATGAACGATAACGGGTTAGAAATCCCGCCAAGTGGGTAACATTCGAAATCCACAGCGACGTCAGCGAGGATTACCAGTGACGGAGGTGTGCCAATCACAGAGTTGTTCCTTTTTTTTCTTTTTTTGTTGCGACGTCTGCCGTCGACATTTGGAGGGAAAACCTGGGATGAAAGTCTATTTTTTTTTTAGAAAAAAAAATTGAATATACCAGCCAGCAACTTTTCATCGGGATTACGGAAGTCAGATAGGAATAAATTGAATTTCGCGTTCTATTTATCTTTTCAATATCGCGGGAATCTTTTTGATGCATTTCAATTTGAGTAAAAGATCAGATAACTTCATAGGCCATGATTGAATAAAAAATAAATGACACGTGAATAAAACCACCGAAATAGTACAAAATCGAATTTCTTTCCCAGATATCAAACGAAACAGTGTGATAGTAAAACCCAACACCAAATAGTGTTCAACATGCGACTGTAAAGGAAAGACAATGTCCATGAATACCGGGGAATGCTTCCTGCGCTCTGTCGCACCGACCTCAGCGACTTTCGGCCAAAACACGTCGAACTTTGGACGAAATGCCACAATGTCGACGTGCAAGTCGATCGAATGCCTTTAGCTGATGAATCGATACATCGCTGATGATAGTCTGCTTTGTTGCTGAGCTCACGTCGTTTCAGGTATGTGTGTTATGTTGTGTAGCGTAATTATTTAATTTAAACATTATTTTTAAAAGAAACGCGCTCTCTCTCTTTGTATGAATAGTTGAAACCGGGTATTACGGCGCGAAATTAACAGTTCCACGTGACGTGGACACGAGCTGACTGTGTCGAAACGTCGAGCAAATAATTTCAATAATAACTTGGTTAATTTCGCACTGCAATACCCGGTTTCAATTAAAACTATTAATTAGTTTAGACTATTTAGTTTAGTTAGGTTAGGTTTAAACTATTATTTAGTTTAGTTTGGAAGTAGTTATTTTATAGTATTAGTGAGGCTTTTCAGGTGCGTTTCGGAATAAATTAGTGCTGGTGTAAGACATAAATTATGAGTAGTAAGACTCAGACCCAGTTGATACTTGATACCCTTATTGGAAGTCAACATAAATATAAGTGCCGAGCCTGAATCTGTGATTTTTGGGGAAAGGCTGAGACAGTATTTACCTACATAGTACATCTTTACTGTGCGAATAAAAAGGTTCATTTTTGAAAACGACTTAAACAATACCTATGTAGATTGTATGATCAGATGATGTGTTACCTATTTACACAGAACCACGCTTTGTCTTCCAGAGAAGTATGCAACAAGAAAATTCTTTAAATAAAAATAAATCGCCAGCCTGCCTGTCAAGTGTTGTGATTATTGGCATTTCCAAGTTGATTATGGAAATAACTGGCAGTGGACGTCACATGGCTGATGATGATGATGATTAATTAACTGATAAGATTTGTTAACACAAACAACGGGTAACAAATAGGGTGTTACTGTTCAGTAACTTTTCCTGAATCTTACCATTATCTCGTCATGCCACAAAAGGGGGAGAGTTGCCAACAAAACAGGGATAGACAAAGATATAATTTGTATGAAGTCAAGAAAACGTGTGCGTTGAAAAGAGGCAAAAGCAAGTAGACGCGCACGTCTCCAGAGAATAACCCGTATGCCAATAGGCAGGTAGGACTTCGATGGTGGTGGGCTTATCCCTGAATTTGAATCTTACCATTAGTTATTTCCTAAGTAAACAGAGTTAAATTTTAATACCAAAATAAAGCTCTCATACCAGAGTTGTTTTCTTCACAAAACAATGTAAAATTTTACGTTGGCGTAAAGTATTCAAACAGGTTAATACATTTTGTACCCAAAAGCTGGTACAAGAAGGGTACAATGTCACCTAATGGCCGTGATACGGCAGTTTCAAAGTTGAGTTTACAATTTCAGAGAGTTCATTAGGGTATTAATAAAGCAAAGTGTGCAAAACAATGGCTTTACTTCAATTTATGTCGCGTGATTTTAACTAAGACATGAAAGAGAAAATATGCCAATATCTTGATTTTCATTATGTTTAATAATGAAAATGTGACATTTTCGTTACTGACAATTATATATTTTTCAAGCCTTAGGGATCTTTGGAAGTACACATTTTTAAATGAAAACTGGCACGATTTAAAAAGAAATACTGTTCTGCTAAAGGACCTGTCTAAAAGCTTTAGGATTCTGGCAATTTCCACATAGCAGGATTTATATACTGGTTTATTTTGGTTTGCAGGTTTCCGAAAACGTTTTCCTTTATCCGTTATAAAACTTTTGTTGACGAAATAAAACACAATTGTAATAACGGCTTAACTGCCCGCGAAGATACATAATAAATATAATTGTTTCGTATCAAAATTACTATTTTTGTTTCAAGTGCTGTTAAAATAACTACGTCCAATTCACCAACTGGTCGCTAAATCTATGAGGCGATTAACCTATTTTCAGATTGCTTATATGTATAGTTTGACTTGCCTAATGTTCAACTTACCTACGGTTGATTGGTCTACGATCAAAATGTATTGTTCTTTTGTTCACAGTGATAAAAAAAAACGACTATGAACATCGTCGTCCAATAGATGTAATGAAAATAGTCGATTCGAACGTAGTTATTTCCACAGTAGTTGAAACAAACATAGTTGTTATGAAACATAACCGATAGAAAACATAGGAAAGTTACGAAAGGATTTTTCGTTGCGATCACCAACCCCTCTTCACGCCACAGTAATTCTTATTACAGCCAGGATCTACAGCGGCGTTCAGAATAGGCCAGAGCTCAATCAGTGACGGCTAGGCGGAATCCCCCGGGGCGGTGCCTTCTGTCTTATATCCCACGAAGTAATTGAACTAAACACAGCGTATCTATTTTCTATCAATGTGTATGTCTAAAACACAATAACACTACTCACTAGTGGCGAAGCTAGGAGGTAAGCCGGTAGTGAAAAATAGGCACTTAACCAATGCTTATTTAGATTTTTTTATTTGACTTACTTATTTGAGCTAGCTTAGGGACTACGCTACTTAATTTCCTTGAAAATATTTGTTAATGTGCCTGGCATAGGCTTGTCTTGTACTACAGGCTTACCCCCTATCTTCGCCACTAGTGAGTAGTGTTATTGTGTTTTAGAAATACACATTGATGGAAAATAGATACGGTGTGTTTAATTCACTCATTCATTTAGCTTATGCGGAACTGCCAAAAGGTGTCTAAAGTATCATACGGGGTGTTAACATTACAATTTTGTTGTTTTTAAAAATACGTTTGTCATAACTTGTGGAGAATGTTTATTCTCAACAGCCCACCTAGCACAGTGCTTCAAGAGATAAGTGACAAGACATATGCTCTCTGCGATTTGTTGAAACAAGCTGAGTTGCACGGAGCGTGACATAACAGCCAATCCGAGTGCGAATTTTTTTTATGTCGTGTCTGTCTTGGCGCGCGTGCTCAGTCTGCAGTTATGACATATTTTTTTCATACACAAAATTAAAGACGATTTGTGTCGCGCTTGTTATACAGTGGACGATAGTTTGACGGAAGTATCACACATAATAAGTGTCTAGGGATCAAGAACATTTTTAGCTCTAAAAATCGAATTTATTTAAATCAAATCTAATCTTCTGGATTGGTCTCCTACCTAATTCCCCATTTTAGCATAAAGGATTTTGTAAAATATTATCTTAAAAAAAACACTTAACGTATTTTAATCGCGATGTTCATGTCACAAGAAACTATCGCATTATGCTGATACGGAAGCTCATTTTCATGATCAAATGTAGCATATCCTGCTACTATTATTTTTTGTACTTGATATTATTTTATGTGTATTCGTTTATTGAAAATAACATGATGTCAAAGCAAGCTAGGCGGGGTACTTCATATAAAACAGGTAACAAATTAATAACACTGAGTTCTTCTACGTGGATGAAAATTACGTGGCGTCCTTCAGTTATTAAATATAAGAGGAAATACAATGAAATGATAACGCAACTCTAAGGAAAATGTCACTACAACTAAATCACTTATGCTATTCACCATAGGCTCAACAAAGAAATATTATCTTGTTTTGGCCCAACGTGTTTTACTATACTTTGGCATCTTGCCTTACTCTATTTCCCCTGCCTTTGTTTTTTGAGGCACACTGTACTAGACAAAACAAGAACAGTATGACCTCTGTTTTAGAGTAAAATATGAGGTACGAAAGGTTCAAAAAGATTTAAGCTCTCCGGTGACATTGAATGTTCTAGACTTAACGACGTTGTTTTTCATTACACCGAAGTAGGTAGATAATAGAGAAAGGAGTTGCTAGGGCCATAGTGATTTACAGTTATATAAATATAGGTATTTTTATCAGCTATTTCACGCGAGCGGCAATATGAATAATAAATATTTAGGCAAATTGTATTTTCTTTTGTCTGGATTGAACCGATCCTTTCGTATTCTCTAACTAAGCCAATTTTGGTAAATGAGATGAAGCTGAACAAACCCATTGGCGGTAAGGGCGGCTAAGAAAGTGATGTATCAATATTGATGAAACTTTCTATGTCGCTTAAATTTCAATTAGATCTTCTTATATTGTGACAAATAAAAAATTAACCCATAGTGATATTTTTATGAGTTAAAGCCTTAGGATGGTTTCATATTCTTGGTCAACTGTACAGATAAGTAACATTTTGCACTAAATCATTTGAACCATATTGAACCCACAACTCTTATTACATACTCTATTGGGTTATGGGTAATCGCAGTAAATTTACGGACGGTTAGGTGCTAATTTTGTTTAAAGAAGATTTACATTATATATATCGTTGAAGACTTGTATTTTTGTATACAACCAACATCTCTGAGATAAAGTGACCTCTTACTTAATAGTCAGATATTTATGTAGTGTATTTCTGTAAGTGCCTATATATTTGAAAGAAAAAAATGTATGTAAATAGGTATGTTTCGTTGTCTGAATTCCGTAACACAAGTGATTTAGCTACTAAATATGGGATGAAGACAATGTGTTGTGTTGTGAATGTCATTGTACTCCTTAAGTTACTTAATACGTACATTCATGAAAACATGTAGTACACAAGTTTTTTTATAATACTAATAAAGTCTAATTTTGATACGACAGACTAATTTGACATTTACTATGCGTACAATATGATACTTTATACCTATATAGAAATAAAACTGAAAATTTAATAAGCACGTTTAAAGATATTAATCTCGTAAAATATACTCTAACTTGATTGCAGCAGAGAACAAAATTGTGTAACTGTCAAATTAGTACGTCGAATCAAAAAAAATTACTACTATAAACGCGAATTTTTGTCGCGAAAATCCCGAAACAGGATAAACTGCGGGTAAGGGGATAATCGCCCATGCTCAATTAAAGCCCATACCAGTCTACGTGATGTATACGTCATGGGGCTTCTTAACCCATTAAGGATTACGCAGGTTACCCACAATTCTCCGAGGGGATCCAGCGTAATAGGTACGGTAAGCCTACGCCGTTATAAAGTTCACACATCTTAAAGTACACGGATTTCCGCACGATGTCAAGCATTAAAGAAACAACTTGTGAACACAGAGTAATATTTTTAAGTATACCAGTACTCTGAAGTCATCGTTGCTTTACAATCGTTTAGTAGTTGATAGACTGGAGCATTAACTTGTAACAGAGCATCGAGCATTCGCCGCTTTTGTGGGTGTTCTCTAACTGATCAACATTAAAATATTCTTGCATATTTTCCATGATGTAACGTTCGTACAAATGTTCACTACAAGTGAATGCTCAAGTCTATCAGTACCTTTAAGTCTGAAATCACTTTTATTACATAAACGTGGACCATTAGAGGTATATTGGCTATATAAACGGTTATCTGGCTACATTGGAGCAATTAAACGTGTCCCACTTCGTCGAATGATCTGTAATTAATGACTCTAGCAGTAATGAGGCTGTAGGTTTGGTTCCCGATCGCTGCTGAATTACAGCTTCATGTCGACTGAAGCATCAATGCAATAAGTGTTTTGAAATTTTAAAACACATAGTACCTACTCTGGAGTCATTTATTTTCCCATTGTAGTCGCTTTTGTACCCCGTGTATTGATTCCCTTCAAGCAGTTGGTAGCGGGTTGAAAAATAGATTTCATAGAGATCAGACTTACTCGACATGCACATCAAATGATGTATGAATCGTACGTATGTACGTACGAAAATGCATGAATCAAAAACCCATTGTGCATTTACAGTGAATCTATCACACCTAAGGGTGAGATCTTGTTGCATAGTGTTTTTTTAACTATTCTTCTTATTTACAAATTAATATCCTAACAGAAGTTTAACTTCATTAATAAAACATTTTGGCGTAATTTAAGTACAAAACAAGAGTATCATAATACAATTTTTCTACTTTATTTTCGACCAATAATCGTGCGTTTGTAGGAATGCTTTAACTGCACAAAATATTCTGATTGGTTTAAAAACTGTACATTTTCACCGCATTCGCATGAGCAGTGACACTATAGTACTCGGCTTTGAGTTAATTTCATTCAAAGTGGACGTTATTAAGCGGAAAGAACTGTACTTTCAGAAATTCATTTCAATATACAACAAAAATGGGCAGTATTTTTTTTGTAATGTTGAAGAAAAATGAAGTACTTGTCGGCCCTACGACGATTTAAAGTCACCCTTAATATATCTGCTCTGTCATCATCAAACCCTGACTTCCTTATCATGGGACCACGTTTGAAATATCCTCTTTCCAGAAAAAAATAATAATCCGCAAACAAACATAAAAAACATATTATATGCGGTCGTATTGAGAAAGAACCCTTTTTTTAAATCGCTTAAAAATGGTAATATTTTCTTTGGTAGCTGTTCTCTAGGGGTTTTAACAGCATTTTTCCTGTTCCTGTGGGAATTTCTGGATATACTACGTCCTATGTACAGTGTATGTATAATCTATATAATTGTAAGCCTAAATAGGCATATACCTCTATAGCAGGAGACGACGTTGTTTTATACTATTACTGTTGTTCTAAAAGAATAAATGCCTACCACAGTAAATAAATAAGCCACGTTAACTTGCGTGACATGACTTGAATCACACAGCCCATCACGTTCAAACATATGCCGAATGAGCGAGCCATACCGCCCGTTATCGGAGAAATCTTTACTACGTTCTGGCGTGTCAATTACGCTCCTTTACGCAATAGGTCTATATAACATGGTTTTGTCAAAGTAAAATAGTCACAACATTGTGGGTAAATGTCTTGGGTATTCGTTTTATTGCTCGCACTCATTGACTCGGGAATTATTAAGTTTTATAGGTGGTGCTTTAAGTTGCGTGGAGTTGTAAGCCATGAAGGATTACTGTCGAAAGTTTTTTTTTTGTATGCTAATAAAAACTGTCGCTATAAATGAAAATTAGAATGTGTCTACCCGTTTTATACTATTTTGACAAAATTTCTTAGGCCGAGTGCACACAGTGATAAAAATAGTGGGGCTCTCTATATACATTAAAACACACACCAAAAGTGTCTAGGGATCAAGAACATTTTTAGCTCTAAAAATCGAATCTACTGGGTTGGTGTCCTACCTAATTATCCATGCCTGTATCAATGACTTCTCACCACATTTTGAATAAATTATGAATTAATTCAGTTTTTGTAAAATATATTCTTGATTGCAATCTTCTAAAATGTACTTGATTCCTAGATACTTTTGATGTGTGTACCTATCATCAGCCACATGACGTCCACTGTGAATTTGGATGAGGGCCTCTCCCAATAATTTCCATGATCAATTGGGACGGGTAGAGGGGAGTAATTCCAATAATCGCCACGCTTGGCAGTTGGGTTGGTGATACCAGTGGTGTTTTGGTTTAACTCACAAAGAGCGCTGTTGCTTGGTCACAGCATAACGTAAGAACACTTGATCCGATATCGATAAATTCTTATTTTGTTATGTTTGTTATTGTCAGAAGGAAATGCGCGGAACGTTTTACGAATTCTAAATCAATGGTCATACTTAAAACATGACAATGACTGTCTGGTCTGCTGGTTTAAAGAACAATTTAAACTTTCGCTAAGCCAGTACTGAATCTCGATTTAACAACCATTGAAGGATGGTGTTGTGATTAGTCAACCACACGATTAACCGTTTCCCGTGCCTTATCCTTGTAGAATCGACCTTGAACGCAATGACAAAGCACTCCTTTCCGTCATCTTGGTCCGCCCCCAAAAGGAAAATCTCGTGAGAAAACTCGCATACCATAAAATGCGTGAGTGTATTTTTGATGTCATGAGAGCCTTTACCCCGCTGTATTATCCGCTTGTTTATTTTCTTACAGTGTATATTTCGTAACAAAATAGAGTTTATATCCTAATACAGGATATAATCTATTATCCTTAGAAGTTTATTCGGTACTATACTTTTTGAATATAGAACCGACGAAACATCCGACATTTACATACAACGAATAAAAATTTCACACATTTTAATCCCGAAGTGACGTAGGCAGAAGCTTAGCAAATGTCCACGGGTCGCCAAGCGTATTTAATCTAATGTGAAACGGGGTGGGCTCATAGTCATTATAGGGTTCACACAAATCTTGTGGTATGCGGTTCATGATGTTTTCCTTCACGTTATGAGGGTTGCTTAGCGTTTATTGGCTCAAGAGACCCATTGATGGAAACATTGTCCCGATTGCATGTGGTTCAAGTAGAACTAGACAACAAACGCTGCACGGTACGTTTCAGAACAAGAGTGAGATCAAAAATTATCTATCTTTCTCATAAATTTAGACATGCTTCGAAATTGTTGGTTTAAAATATTCCGAGACCCACTGAATATTTGAACTGAAAAGCCATGGGGGGACTCGGCTTGTCTTCCTAAAATTATGTGGACACAATGCCGGTATCGTTGCGTGATAATGTCGACCTGGCGAGCTATATTGTGATGCCGCGGGTCTCCCTTGCGGCCTATGCTTGAATATTTCAGATACCCTTGTTTGGACCGAGGTCATTTGCCGTTCATGTACCGCGGTCCCTTTGGAAAACCACCTTTTTAAGGAGCTGTAAAACAAAATTTACTGCCCCGAAAGTAAATTCAGGAAAAACGTATAATATTTTTATGCTTTTACACGACCCGTTAAGTTCGTCGGCTGTTTGTTATGTTAGTACGCACTAGTTTTTACTACGTGGTTACAACGTAATTTCAATTGAAAGTTTCGATATTCTAATAAAAGCGCCTCATTCGACCTTCATAATGTTTCAGAGTTTAAAATATGTAGTGGATATTACTATTCAATGAGCATGGGAGGCACTATTTGCTTCCTTTGGGTAGTTGTTTAGTCACAAATTTTGTATTTGCTTGATGTTTCAATGACTTCTCTTATCCACCTCTTGTGTAGTGTATACATTTTTTTTTTTGCGTATCCCTTGATAAATGTGGCGTTACTCTTCATGTATCGAATTAAGAGCATATTTTTCGTAGCATTCTACGACTCTCCGTAGACAGCTACGCAACTACGTTGGCCGTAGCGCTTGAACATGCTACGTCGTAGTCTAACATAGGAAAAAATAGATTGTTATTCCGTTTTTATCAGTTACCATACCCATGACATCGACAGAAGTCAAAACAGTGGGTTTTAATTTTTTTCTTACCAGTTAGGGAGTTATAAGACGTGTGAAATTATTTGTTTCTTATGTTTTTAGATAGATGTGTGTGTAATGGATGTATGTGTTCAGTAAATTTATTTTACTTAGTCGCACTCGCCTTTAAAAGAACGGATTCTACCAACAATGCACCAAAAGAAGCGCTGCTTAAGAGGGATAACGTTCATACCCACGGAGACTATTACTAAGAGAGAATATGAGCCTGAAAAGCTTTTTCAAGTACTTTTAGCGCTTGCCTGAGCGGCCTCCACCTGAAATTCTTCGAATAGGATTAGATTCAAAAAGAAACGAGGCAAACGATCTTCTGCAGCGGAAACTGCTGTCTGTTTTTTTATCTGAACACAAAATGGCCGACATCTGTGTGAAGGTCTTGTTTAAATGTCTTTGATCAGCGATACGCCGTTAATTTTACAAGGGGATTTTTATTACCAAGTTCTGCAGCACCAAGTTTGTTTAAGGTCGGTTTTATCTTTTCCTTGTGAGGATATTCTTTCTGTTTGAAACGGTTCGCCTTTTGAGGGATGTTTTTTTTCTCTTTTGTTTTTTTAAGAGGGTTTCCAACGTTTAATGTCAATGCATATAAAGTGTTAACAGTGTTAAAAATATAAAACAGTATTGTCTTTTCGTCTTCCACTATCTTGGAGATACACTAGCTTTGAAAATAACTAAGTTTTAGATGTGTGTTAATTATACCTGTTAAAGAATTCTATATCTACATAAGTATAATATGCAATCAGTTTTATAAAACATTTTATTTAATACAATATTAAAATAGTGTTTTCCGGTATAATTGAAAAACTTTCAGTTCGTATAATTCCAATCTGCCTTCGCTACATTCTTATTCTCAGACAAAGAAACAATAAAAATAACTTATCCACTTAAAAGTCAAGGAATGCTATTATCTTTGTCGAGTGTTATTTCAACTTAGAAGCAAGCCGGCAAAACTAATGACCGTTTTTAAAGAAAGAATCTAATTGAGCTATGGACATTGAAAAAAACATCTACTTTTTCTCGTTAATGTTCGAGTGACGTCCAATATCAAATTACAGATTAGGCATCAAGTTGAATCTGCCCAAACTTGATCAGTGTAATTAATTATAATTGATTTCGGGATAGGCAGCTTATTCTTGAATATTTGTTTTTTAATTTGTTTGTTTCTTGCTGTTCAGTTTCGTTCGGACGTTACCACGTGTGGATAGAGGATGTCTACCTTTTTTTTTGACGGGAGGAGAATCCCGGGAGAGAGACGGGAGGAGAGGATATGTGGTTAGTCCACAAAAAAACCCCCGGCGACTTTTACGCGGGGATGTTAAGCGGGCTCTCTACCCTGCGGCGAGGAACTTGTGGTCCTCCCCGCTCACGCCTCGACGTGAGGCGACGATGCCGAAGTCATGTGGCACCGTCGCCCTCGGTGGGGGTCGGGTGAACTCGCGCGTAGGCCCCCGCTGTGCGCGCGACCGAACTCCGTACGACAGGCAATGGAGAACCGCAGCCCTATTCTAACGCCCTGCAGTTCCTGCAGGGCTAAGAGGATATCTACCTGATTATGGACTTACGAAACTAAATTGTCCAAATTTAAAAAAAAATACCAAAAGACATTTATTTAAATACCATGTCCAATTTTTTATATTAACATCTTGAGACAAAACAACATAACTGTTTTTTTAATGGAATACCTATACGTGTCTCACATCTTTCACGTAGGTTTGTTATGCCTAATACATTTAGCATTTCTCTGCCATTCACATTAATACAGACAATAAAAACTATATACTTATGTACACAATACGTCTCATAATCCAAAATACGTCATATCAAACGAGGTCAAAAGTTCGTTCCGTAAATAAGCTCGATTCCCCTGCAGAGCTTTTAAAAATAAACATTCGAATGCCGGATTTTCACTTCGTACTGTGAAACTGCTGAATTGTAATTTAAACTCTCCAATGTCGCCATTGTTAGTGTAAACTAGTAGCTTAGCATGAGGCTTGCAGTTAGGACATAGACTTCACTTGCATGCACTAATTGATGACTGGGCGCTGGTCGCAATGGCGCCCAGTGGGATTGTTAGGTACAGTCAGGCTCTATCTTTTACTAAGCCACTAGTAATAAGTACATTGCACAGAATGCATTTTTAAGCGACTTTCGAGTCTTTCTCAATGCAACGCTTGTTTGTTCGCCCATAACTTAATCGTGGGCCGGCCATAATAGCCGTAGAACCGATGAGCGTTGGGGAAAACGAGTTCTCGAGTGGAGACCGCGTCTCGGCAAACGGAGTGTAGGACGCCCTCAGGCAAGGTGGACTGATGATATACGCAAGATGGGTGGCAGAAGCTGGATGCGAGAAGCCGAAAACAGATCACAGTGGCGTGCAATTGGAGAGGCCTATGTCCAGCAGTGGACAAGTATGGGCAGATGATGATGATGAACTTAATTGTAGGGGCTGAACTGTTGGATGAAATGGATTGGTATATTTATAGGATTATATTCATAGAGCCGTATTCTGAAACTCTATCCATTCTCTCGCTCTCATCGTGTTTATATAAAAGAGACAGAACTCACAATGTGACCCTGGAGTACTCAAAATTTAAGTATTCGGAGATTAAGATTCAAAATATGAACCATAGAGTTATAGCACATATGACGATGTAGGCAATAATAATAAAATGTGAACGAATTTAATTAAAAATATATGGACAATGACATACTGGGTTTATCATAAAGAGTTTATCCACTGTCAAATGTGCCCTTAATTAAATTCGCCCGAATTTCGTTCTATGCAGCGTAATATTGTCTTTGCTTATTTTGGTGCTTACACGGACATGTTTCAGAACAGAGGTTAAAATTAAAAAGAAGTAACATTGTGTGATAGATAGATAACATGTGTGACTCATGAAATTCACGGATGAGAAATATAAGTTCATCTAAATTTTATATTTCATCGATAATATATAACGTTCAATGAAATCCCACAAATAACTTAAATGCAACCACTATTCGCTACCTGTCAAACAATGCGAGGCGCAAATCGTTTGACAGATTGAAATACAAATAGCTTAATAATTATAAGCAAAAGGTCCGACTTCAACCGTTGCAATATTCAATTTTCGTCTCATAGATGGCATTGTCGGAACTGGACCAAATTTAAACGGTACCAGCATTCAAACAAAAAAGAATCATCCAAATCTGTTCCACAAGTCAAAAGTTTTGAGGTAGGTATCAAACTTATACCGTCGCATTAAAAACCTCCTTCTTTGAAGTCTCTTAAATTTTTTCAAAAATCGGGTCCTTCATCATACGTATTCTATATGAATCATATACGATGGGCACAACATGGATGGTAGGACAAACATAGTATTTACACACTTGTTTTTCTAAGGCAAGTATTTACAGATATCAAAGGATCCCGTGTTGGGAGCAGAATCGTGAATTTGAGATATGAGATGAAATCTAAATGTGACACATCTCATCTTGATATCCCTCGAGGGGTAATGCGATTTAGAGGTGTTTGTTTTTCTTACCCTTCAAGACGCGATTTATACGGTCTTATTTGACTGAGAATCGAGCTTTGGTTTGTTTGTCGGTCCCTTTCTTTTGTAAACAAATGATAGAGATGGACATATTCTGTGACTTATACAGTGTTACAAAATATGTGTATTTCTATTGTTCGGGTTATCGGCAAAATTCTTCTCTCTCTTCTTGATCTACATTTTTCTGTGACGTATGTCAGAATCGATCTAAATGCCCGATCTCAATTTATCCGAAAACAGTTCCAAATAGTTGACATACTCTATTTAAAATAGTAGCCGTCAGAATGTTTAATACAAAGTGTAATTACTTGTATTATAGTAGTAAAGTAATACAAGTAATTACACTTATAAGACATACAACTGGTGGATAAGGGTATGGGTAGGGATGGACAGGTGATGGGTAAATTATCTAACACAACTAGCTGTCCTGGCAAACATTTGTTTTTCCATAATAAGTTACCTTTGTACCCCGTGATTGGGAGAAATACAACTGGTAGATGCATAAATTTTGGTAAAATCGGTCGGATATGAAATTTGGTAAAATTCGGTAAAGCCGGGAGGAGTACGTGACTAACACTGTGACATGGAAATTGTATATATTAGATAATCCAAGAATCTACAATAAATAGAAAAAACGTTATTGATTTAAATCTTCTAAGATATATAACAGAGAAATACTTGCCTTTTCGTCCACTTAAAAATAAATTATCGGACAATACCAGTACAAAGTAATGATAAGACATATCCACCAATGACCATTGTTGAGCAATGACAACAAAGCTTGTGTTTGAAACACAAAGCTTATCGCTCGTTGATTGATAGAAAAATTGTGCACGTTTACATGCATAAAAGCTGACTGTACTTGACGTATCATTTAACTGAGTGCCGACTGGTACGTCCATTATGATAGATTGTGAATAGCCACCCTCTCTCTCCATTCGTTGTCTTCAAACAGCCATTAGGTCTTCTAGAATATTCGTATGAAGCTCTTAGCATGATTCATCAACATTTGTTACGACATGGTATTCATCATTTATGTAGTTAATCATATTAGCTGCCGACTATGATAGGATGAGTCTTATTTTATTTGTATGTTTCTGGGTTTGTGTTACTTATTTACTGTGGTGAACAAACAATGCTTGAGGTTCTGGTGGCTCTTATGCCGAAGACCAAAGGGCTATAATTGATAATAGATGACGCATGTAACTATGTGAGAATCTGATCTCTCATGAGAAATACAACGCGTCCAGTCGAATCTAGTCTTGTGGGTCTTTTGAAGAAATATAAGTAAGAAAAAACGTTGTATAAAAAGAAAAGTGAAGGATCTGTCTAATTTAATATAATATTTAAAGGATTGATGTTATGACCAGTCTACCTAATACATTTTATATCCCAGAAGTTGCCTTTTTACCTACTTGTTATGTAGTATAAAAATAAAATCAATATTAGTAAGCGGTTTTTAATATCTAAGCTCACATAGGGACACAAAGCGGGAGGCGACTTCGTTTTATAATATGTAATGATATGACAAAATGTATAATGATCTAACTCTAACATAATTTTCGGTAATTGTTTACTTTAATAATAAACAAAAAATGTTTTTAATAGGTACATGATGTATTTATACATTTTCTTCAGACATAATCCAACACAGACTTTACAACGCATAAGATCTTGAACACCATTTCTCTAAGTATATGGTCATTAAAATAGATCTTTGAACCCTTCCGGTGAAACAACAAAAAGGTTCCTTTGTCTAACTCAACACAACAGGAAACCCTTCCAACCTTAACACATACACACCAACATTATTTGTACCTACAATGCCGTAACAAACTCGTACACCGTAATTACGAGTTTAAAGATGGACTTGCTTCACTCACAAATCTCTAGGAAACGTAGGTCAAGTTACAACCTAGCTTAACTAAACTAGAAACCCCTTCGTTTGAACAGGTGTCGTACTTTCAACTTAGCAAATGAACTAGTGGATATTCAAACTCACTGTGTACATCTCTTTTCAACATCAAAGACAGGAAAGAGACGGCGCCCGAGCACGGTGACAGGGTAAGGTCGGTGTTCCTTTGGCTTACTTTAGGACCACTTTGCAACTCACTTCAGGCGTTTTGTGTGTCGCCACTCTTGCCTCATTAACTCCTTCATTTAAGCAAAACCCTTGAGTATCTTTGCGCGGGTTTTTTCATTTACTTCTCGTTTTTTTTTTCACAAGCTGCAAAGTCTCTCCGTAAAGCGGTGCATTTTAAAGCTCATTTGACTTGCAAAACTGAAAGCTTTTTTTTCGAGCTGTAAATAACGTTGATTGTGAACGATATTGTCAAAAACTTGACGGATTTATCTCGTGGTTGTTCTGGAATTGTGAATTTCAGTTATCAAATGATTTAATGGTGCCAATAACTAGGACCATCCGGTTTATTGTATTGCCTTTGATCGGGCAAGGTTTAGCAATACATTTCTTGAAATGGTCGAATGTTCCCTTCTACATATTGTGAGGGTTGCATGTTGTAAGTATTTTTCTCTTAATATTATACCATAAGAAGTCATAAACATTCAAACTGTTGAGTACGATTTTCTATTAGGCTTTGAACCTTACATAATATCTTTTTATATTAAGACCAAACATCATCTAGTGAAAAACGTATTATTGTCGGCGTGATAATCGAGAATTCAATTTAAGGTTTTTCAATAAAATATGTGGGTACATCTGCCCACATGTGTGTGGTACTAACATCGCCTGACAAGATTTGAGTGACACGAGTGACAGTTACCAACTTAATAAAAATTTTGGAAGAATTTCATGGCGTATGTTTCACATATTAACGTCTTAAGAAATACTGTAGCCAGATGTTTTTTTTATAGAATTAAAATTTATCTTTATTCAAGCTTTACAAAGCCACTCGTATTTTCAATAGCCCAATTTAAGCTGTGCCTCTAGTTCCAAAATCAAGAAGTTTATGATAAAGCGGTAGTGCCAAAGTCTTGGACATCCATGTTACGACTGCTAGATGCACTCTAAATAATCAGTTCAGAGTCTGCGGCAGCACAAAGCTCGCGTTACAAAGTAAACTGGAACTAGGCGGTTTTTACAATTTATATATGTTTTTTTTTTCGTTTGTTGTCTTTGTGTACTTCCTACTTCAACTAATTTGTGTAAATGAGCAGGGAAATGTTAACATTACGTAGAGTAAGGTACCACTTTGTGTGTATTAAAAGCAGACTTTTTTGGAGGCATTGGATATTGCATTCGTATGTGAAAGACAAAGTAACTGATGTTACTTGAAAAATAACTTGTTAGAATGAATGTTAGTATTATTTCACAAGTTACTGGTAAAATCTAATACCTAAGGATTTTATTCGCTGACAGAAGTCGCTACTGTCACGCAGTGATAAATCTCAATCAATCAGTCGCATTACATTTACAACATAATTTTGTTCGTTGCACTCTCTTTCCCGTTCCCTTGGGAATTTCAGGGATTTCTTTCTTAGTGCACCCCTATGGTACGTAAGCTAAGTCTCTGCAAAATTTTAAGTTCTTACGTTTAAGCGTTTGGGCTTTGCATTGATTGTAGGTCAGTTAAACATTCAGATTTTCCTTTTATATATTAACATTTTAATATCGTGTTTATTGTGCTAACACCATCTGTGGTTGGTTTATAAAACTAAGTACATTTAGCAAGAAAGTTCCCCATTAGACGCCAGAAAGGCATCACGTAATCGGCATCCAGCGAAATAGTTGTCGTAGCACTAAACCATTTAGTAAGACCAGATATTTAGGTCCCGAATGCTATAAAGGGACTTGATAAAGTTAACTATCAAAATAACATTTATTAAACTATGGGTCGTCCCAAAATTTGCTGGGACCTTAATTGTGGGTTGCTCGTATCTAAAGTGCTGGTACTTAGGAATATAATATATTTATTTACCGGTGGGTCCGACAGACGTCGTCCTATCGTAATGGGACGCATCAAAGGAAAATAAAAATTTGGTTGTATATAATTCCGAGCATTTTCATATTTAATCCTTTACTAATGTAACCTTTTAAACCTTCTCCGGACTTCCACAAATAATTCAATAACAAAATTAGCCTAATCGATCCACCCGTTCTCGAGTTTTAGTGGGAATAACGTACAACAATTCATCTCTATAGGGATATACAAATTTATAAAATGTGTAGCTTTGTTGTCGTGTCACACGACTTGAGATGTAATAGTCACGGCTTTGATGCCGGCTACAGATTTGTACCTTTTTTTTTTAATCACTATGAACAAGCGTTTGACCACCATCCTGCCTGATGTTAAGCAGCGATGTGGTCTACGATTGAGCACACTTGTTCAGTAGGTACCTATTCACCCGCGACTTGAAGACCTTCAAACTATACTGCGCAGGAAACACAGACCTCCGGCAAGTCGTTCCACATCCTGGCGGTACGCACTATGAAAGTGGACGCAAACCGTTTGGGTCGCGTAAATGGCAAATCCACCTGGTAAAGTTGACGTTTTGCCGTTCTCCTGGTACCTTTTTTGGTTTTTTTTTTGTCAGTACATCTGTACTCTACATTACAATCGAATAGTGTAAGGAAAGACGAGAAAGCAAAATGTGAAAAGGTGTGTAGACCCTATTACGGCGATGATTGGAACACCTGTCACGTTGAGTTAAGTACGTTTTACCGATTCTGTGACTGTACCGTTTTAGGGTAAAATGTATTCTTAAGAAATATCTTACTAAAGGTATTTTTTACTTTTGTAATATTTTCTTATACTGACACTATAATAGATGAATGAAAATGAACGAATGACAAACAATAATAAAACGATCTGCTTTAGATATAGTTAGGATACAACCAGGAGTCATGACAACATTAAGCCATACAAACACAGAAGTAAATCAACTGCGACCAGTTCACACTACATTGAGCGTTCTGAATGAAAGTATTGCAGTAAAAGAGACCGAATGAAAACCAATATAAAATGAACATCGACTTATGTGAATTTCCAAACGTCTACGGGTCAGATTAAAATGTGCTTTGGTTTAGTAGGTACGTACATTCGCCTAGTTTCCTCATACATCATGCTGGTTTGATTTACGCAAGGCAGCCTTTCCAGTAGGTTACTGCAACCGTGCTCGTGATATCTAGAAAGTTCCGGATATGTGACGAAGTCGAATGGTGTGAAGGAAAATATCTTGCATTTTACTTTGTCGTTATATTTCTAGCATACTTTTTTATTTTCTAGAAACTCGGGGAAACTGCAAACACCTGCTTTGTAAGTGGCTTATGGGCTGGGGATTACATGCTTTGAAAGTATTTACGTATTTTAAAAGTTTTCCTTCCTTTTCCATGGAATATTATTTTTTTATTTTTTTTTTACGAGAGAATAAACTGAAAATGTTTGGTTTTTGTTATGCAGTATTTTTAACAATAAAGGCACAAGAGTGAACAGCTTATATCATTTTAAACAAACTTTTAATGGGGATCATAACACGGTTTCCTGTCATTACGAAAGTGACACGCACATCTTTTTACTATAGGTGGGTGTTCCTGCTAATCAAATGTCCTCGAATTTCTAAACAGCTTGAAAACGTAATTAACCTATGTAGGTTATCCTTATCGCACACACCAAAAGCCGGACACGATCCCATAACCATCCGATTGCAAGTAATATTCAAATGTGTTTTTAACAAATTTCACAAATACACTCAAAGTGAGCAAACATTTCCGGGTAATATTTATATATAAAACTTTAATAGAAAGTAGTAACATTGATTACAAAGCAGCAATACATTGTGTCTTTCTTACTCGCTATTTAAAAAAAAATACACTTCACGCCCTTAAATCCCAAAGCGGGGTAGGCAGAGGCACTTGCTTAATAAGCAAATGCCCACGGTTCACCAAGCGTATTTAACCCAACGTGACAGGGAGTGAGCCCATCGCCATTATAGGGTTCCAACACCTTGTGGTGTGCGGGTTTCATCACGATGTTGTCCTTCTCCGTACTCGCTATTTTATTTAGATGTGTTAAAAATACACTTCACACCTATTGATCCCAAAGCGGGGCAGGCAGAGGCACTTACTAAGCAAGTGCCCACGACTCAACTAAGCGTATTTAACCCAACGTAACAGAAGATGAGCCCATCGCCGTTATAGGGTTCACACGCCTTGTGGTGTGCGGGCATCACGATGTTGTCCTTCACCGTACGAGCGTTGCGCTGCGTACATAGGCTCTGAAAAAGATTCCCTTTGGTATACGTCCAGTAGCCGGACTCGAACCCGCGACCTCCCGGTTACAAGTCAAGTATCTGACCAACTGGGCCACAGACGCTACGTTATATGTGTACACAAAATTAGGTGTGACTCGGACTTTTCGCTCACGAGTGTAGTAAGAGAGTAATTATAAAACGTTGTTTTTACCCCCTTACCAAAGAACACGTTGTCACTTATGAACACAACACATGACAATTATGAATGGTTGAAGAACTACCGGAACTGTTTAATCCGTATTTGACGTAAAACAACTGAAGTTGAGCTTGGTGTATATTAGAAATAGCTATTTCGTTATTAGTAAGCCCGTTAGTAACTAGATATTGTAACAGTCAAATACACTAAAGTAACCTGCCACCTACCTGTCTCTATTCAATTTTCAGTCTCTGCAATGATCATGCCGGAGGCCAAAATCGAAACTCGAAACCCGAAACCTAACGCGAAATTCAGGCTCTGATAACCCGACCTAATACGATGGTCAAAACATAGTAGTAGATGTGTGAATATTTCACCTGTATTTTCCATTTAGTGCCTTATTAGTATGTAAGAACTGGCTCCACAGGTGCTTTGTGGTGCATAAAATTACCATTAGCATAGTTTTACTGCGATAGCAACGGAGCTGGATCCTTTAACTGCGCCCGCCATGTTTCTGAAATCAAGACTAGACTCGTTTCATGTTGTAATAGAATTTTTAAAGACTACACGAAACTGTATGTTTTGAGTATTTTTTTCAGAAGTGTATATTGTAATTTTGTTCAAGCGTGCTCCATAGAGGGCTATGTCATACTTTATCCTTTTTAGGATGGTGGACAAATTCTGGTGTACTTACAATCAGAATAAATGACACCGAATTGTGTACTTTGTGCAATTCTATCTTTTATCTATTCCTAGTTTTATTAAGAGGAATAATTTTAAATAAAGGTAGGGAAATTATAATTGAATTTTAAATCAATATTGTTCACCGGCGCGATTTTGATTATATTTGCGCCGAATGCGCGAATATAATCAAAACAAGCTTGAACCTACCTTTGTTATTTTACTCGAGTAATTTTGTCGTTTCTTTGAAAAGGTTTCGAAAAACTATTTCAAAGATTGTTTCATTTTTTGGATCCTACCTACCTATTTTAAGAACCTAAGTAAAACTGTGTAGATGAATCCGCAGGATGCCAACTAGTTTGCAATAAAAATCCCATTTCTCATTCCTATGATAAACATAAAGTGGGTGTTTCATGAAATTAGAATTCTCAGCGCGTTTAGCTTATACAAGTATCTTGAGTAGAGTATCGTAAATCTCCCGAGTAATAAATATATTCATATTAAGATTTTATAGCACATCTGTCTGTCTATTTGCTTCTTTATTGTCTTTTTGCATGTCTAAACAATAGTCTTCTTTGGGAAAGTAATCGTAGCTGTATTTTACTAGCCATAAGTGATATTATTGCTGTATTTTTTTTATTAAATGCGCACCATAGTCTTTTTATTCAAATATAGGATTGTAACTTCAGATCCTCAAAAATTCAGAATAATCGTAGAAAAAAAATAAAAACTGGAGAGGCCTATGTCCAGCAGTGGACAAGTATATGCTGATGATGATGATGTACAACAAAGTTCAAGGCAATATAATAACCTCCTTTTAAAAGTCGGTTGAAAATTGTATTGCACCGAGCGCCTTCATTGTAGCGTATACATATTCGTCCATAATGGCGCATTATTCAAATGCATTATAAACGATTTTTCATAAAGAAATAAAATTCATTGGCATGTACAGTTTAGGACTGCCGTAGAAATACTTTTTTTTAATGGCGGATTTAACAATATTTTCATAGATTTTCACAGTTTATGAAAATATTTTCATATTGTACATACATACATACACTTCACGCCTGTCTCCCAGAGGGGTAGGCAGAGACTACAGATCTCCATTTGTCACGATCCTGACATACCCCTTTCGCTTCATCTACATTCATACATCTTTTCATACTCGACCTCCGGTTTCGAGTACTTTTCACGCCACCTTCGGTCAGGACATCACCAATCTGGTCTTTATATGTCCTTCTGGGGCGACCTCTACTCACCCGGCCCTTTACATCACCCATATAAATCTCTTTCGTCAATCGACTTTCATCCATTCTCTCCATATGCCCAAACCACCGAAGCATGCCCTTTTCAATCTTGGTCACTACTCTTCCTTCAAACCGCAACTGCTGGAAAGCTGCTTTATTCAAAACTTTTTCGTTAAACGATTTTCATCCATATGCCTATGATATATGTATATAAAACCACATCTATAAGTAAAGTCATAGTGGAAGTATAACAATAATCCCGTTACCTATATTTACATTGCGCGTGCCTAATCAAAATGTGACACCATCACCTGTGTTAGCGGCTTGATGTACAGTACCTATAGGTAAATTAATTGTATAATCACCTAAAGCGTTGTCTGGATGCAGAGTGTGCGGCGGCTGCGGGGCTGGCGGAGGCGGCGGCGGCGGCGGGGGGGACGCGCTCGGGGTCACCGACCTCGAGCGGGACCTCGACCGGGACCTGCGGGTGTAGTCACGTGACACCTTTACACAACTACATAGGTACTACACGTAATATGTATAGATATGTTGGTACTGATATAAGGAGAAAGGAAAATAGTTTTCATAAGGTACGAAACATACAAGGTACAGTCGGCCAGGTAACTGATCGACCGCCACAAGGTTCAAATTCGAATGGATGTCATTAGACATTATAAAAGGTTAATTTTTGACTTGCTATAATATAATAACTGTACCTCACTGATGATTTAGTCAGTGAGAGAAGAAATGTCATCAAAATGACAAACCACTTTTTTGGCCTACACACTACATCAACTTACAAAATAAAATATACTTCACGCCTTTTAATCCCAAAGCGGGGTTGGCAGAGGCACTTGCTAGGCAAGTGCCCACGGTTCACCAAGCGTATTTAACCCAACGTGACAAGGGGTGAGCCCATCGCCCAGATAGGGTTCACACACCTTGTGGTGTGGGGGTT
Organism: Conopomorpha cramerella; assembly: GCA_012932125.1. NCBI lineage: Eukaryota > Metazoa > Arthropoda > Insecta > Lepidoptera > Gracillariidae > Conopomorpha > Conopomorpha cramerella. The sequence goes on along the minus strand of SJJU01001287.1, from coordinate 12,956 downwards.
CATTTTCACGATGTTGTTCTTCACCGTGACAGCGTTGCGTTGCGTACATAGGCTCTAAAAAGGAGTCCCTTTGGTACACGTCCAGTAGCCGGTCTCGAATCCGCGACCTCCCGATTGCAAGTCAAGTATCCGACCAACTGGACCACGGACGCTAATGTAATTATTATTTTGGGATAATTTGCCGGGCATATATTGTATATGTGATATATTTTTAGAACAAGTCTTTGTTTTCGCCCCGAAACATAAGTTTATCTCTCCCTAGCCTTTTACATTGAAGTATTTTAAGGGTCCTCTCTACCTACTGTTCGCGTATTTAATTTAACACTCACCTTACGGTATGCGAGTATCATCATAATGTTTTACATTACACACACCATCAAAGAAGTTTTTAAGGGTATTTTAACACTTATTTTTCAAAACGTTTCTTGCCTAATACCTTTACATCATCACCCTAACGCAAGGAAAAAGAAATTCGTTAAGTCCTAAAGTAACTCTTGACTGATTGATATCCTCAACACTGCATCAATACAAAGTCCTCAATCAATCATCCAAAATAAATTACATTAATCATAATCGAAGTCCACTCAATTTCCACAAAATCAAACACACGCAAGCGTCACTAACATGGCGACTCATCATACCTTCGCTAGGGAGACTGTAAACCCCAACTATGAAAAGAGAGGGAGATCTTCTTGATTTGTTGCAATCACCGAAGCTAGATGGGCTACGAGAGATGAAGTAGCCCAGCCCCCCTAGCAAAGCGCTTCAAGAAATAAATGACAAGATATATCAGGCACTGCGATTGGTTAAGGTTAAATAAGGCTTACCTTGCGACTTATCTTATTATTTATTTAATTTAAGTTACATAGTTGATTCAAAATGTTTGCATAATATGTTTTTATTTTATTTTCAATTATTTATTATTGTACCTATTGTATTTTGATTTAATTTTCTCATGTTGATTGCTAATAAATTGTTTTTAATTCAATAGTTTTAAGAGAAATTTTATGCAGAAATGTGAATTAAATAAATTATTATATTGTTATTTTGGTTTTAACTTTTTAAGTTATCGACTTAAGTCGGTGTAATGATAGACGCGGGCCTAGGCCAAACGAATATCATTATTATTTTTATCGCACGATGTGTGACGTAGTAGCCAATCACATCGCGTATATTATTTTATGTCGTGTATATCTTGACGCCCTTGCTAGGGCTGCTGCAGGGCCCTAGTTATGTCACGCTTCGTGCGACTCAGCTTTTTTCAACAAATGTCAGATAGTCATGTCATTTCTTTATTGAAGCGCTGTGATAGGGGGGCTGTTCTCTGATTGACTGTCTATAGCAAGTCGTCAAAATGTCGATAAAGGTGGAACTCGCCGAACGTATAACCCGGGGACGTCACTCCACTCGGGTATGTTTTTTACACAACCATGAAATTGTGCTTTTCAGGAGATTTCGCCGTTAAATACTGCAGTTCCGTTACAAAAAAAAACAATGTCAAAAGATACGAGTGATGCGAATGAAGATTTGGAAAAGCAAGGAAAACGCTCGGATAAACAACGTGCCCGCATGAAAAGATTGATGAATGTGGATAAGACACGAGAGATACGTCAGGATCCTTGCCACCATCTCTGGGTAATGGGCGTAAAACTATGTAGGTATGATTACGTAAGTAGTACAAGCCTACTACCATCTAAGCCGCTATCTCTCGGCGTACAGGCCATTCTCTAAAGACGTGCGCGTCCACTTGCTTGTGATTTTTATATACATGTTTTCTTGACTCCATACAATATGTCCATCCATGTTTTGTTGCGAACTCTCCCCCTTCTAGGGCCGACTGATGACCACAACATTACGAAGATTATGCGTCGGGTCCTCGTCGCGTCTTTAGTTATTACCAGGCTCCATATGCACTTCGTGATGTATGTTAGTACACAGTGAGCAATAATTCCGGGTAAAAAAATATCTCGCAATCGAGGAGAGCCAGTTGAGTAAAAGTGTTACTAAACTGATTTTTAAAGACAACAATATAGCGAAAAACAAAGTCTGTCTATTATAATGAACTAGTGGACGCCCCGCGATTTCATTCACGTAGTTTAGTGGTACCTGCATCTCAAATTTCAAGCGTCAAACTTCAGCAGTTTAGATTTTCCATACAAAAGTTCTTTCCCGCTAACTCCCGTTCCCATGGGAATTTCCCAATAGCCTATTGCACCTAAGCTTTAAGTGTACTAAGGTACCTGTATCCCAAATTTCAAGCGTCTACCTTGAGCGGTTTAGATTTTTCATACAAACGTTTCATCCCGTTAATTCCCGTTCCCGAGGGAATTTCGGGAATTCCTTCCTTAGTGCACCCCTACGGTAACTAAGCTACGTTCATTCCAAATTTCAAGACCCTACGTTTAGCCGTTTGGGCTGTGCGTTGATATGTCAGTCAGTCAGTCAGTCAGTCAATCAGTCATTCAGTCAGCTTTTCATTTTATATATTTAGATTTGTTGTTTGTGGGTTTGGTAACAAAAATAAATTAATGTGTATGTCATAAAGTATTCTTGACTCGTATTCAATATTACTACTTTCAGAATTATATTTATTTCTTTAAGGATAGCCAACAAATACAAAACATAATGTTAAAAAACTAGAGGAGACATTATAGGTAATATGTTGCCTTTATTATAGGCTACCACCGTACGATTGTGAGTGGATTATTAATTTTAATTAAATTTAAATTGGAAAATAATATTATTAGGATACAATTATTCAATCATAGAAAACAATTAAACAAAATTAGAATTACAAAGAAAAAAGCGAATGGTTACATTGAACAAGTACTAATTTAATTTATAATAATTTATGAAAGAGTCGACAAATTATTTTGACATATAATTTATTAAAGTTTTATAAATGTCCCGGAATTATTGCTCACGAGTGTAGTAATCCCACCACCACCCAAGCCCTACCTGCCTCTCGGCGTACGGGCCATTCTCTGGAGACGTGCGCATCTACTTTCTTTTGCCTCTTTTCAATGCACACGTTTTCTTGACTCCATACAAATTATCTTTATCCGTCCCTGTTTTGTTGCCAACTTTCCCCCTTCTGGGGCATGACGACCACATTACGGAGACTTCGCGTCGGGTCCTCGTAAATTCCCATGGTAGGGGCACAGATCAAAGCTGGTATTGCGGTCGGACAATCGATCACAGGAACACAACATTATTGGACGGCCGTTGCAGCAGCGGCGGATTATTTCCAGCTGATTGGAGGTAATACGCGTGAAATGGAAACTCGAACCAGTTCAATGTACTTACGGTTGTTAGTTGCTGCATAGTTTTTCATCAATAAATGTTGATTTAATTACCTAATATGTAATCTAAATATATAAAAGGAGAAGCTGACTGACTCGCTGACAACGCATAGCACAATTCAAACGGCTAAACGTAGGAACTTGAAATTTAGCAGGGACAGGTATTCTAGAAATTCTCACAAGAACGGGATTTATAGAAAGAAAAAAACAGTTTGTATGAAAAGTCTAAACCGAAGACGTACGGCATGCAAAACATAAATACGACAGGATTAAAAAAAATCAAGGTCACAGGTATAAAAAAATATTGGCAAAGCAACGTTTGCACAAGTCCGATAGTATAGCACATTATTATTGAAGACTAGTGGACTCGACAGACGTTGTCCTGTCTTAACTATATCCAGGGTGGCCTGTGCCCAGCAGAGGATGTCATCTTTTTCTTTCATAAGAACCTTCTGCTGTCATGATTGAGCACAACAAAGAAAGAATTAGCGAAATCGGTCCACCCGTTCCGGAGTTATGGAATGACAACGAAAAGTGGCATTGATTTTTATATATAAGATATAAGTCAGGTTGAGTCTGCAATATACTTTTAAGACAAGAAAGTGGTCTATCACTTTTGATGACACTCCCTGTCACTAAAATATCAATTAGGTAGAGTTGTTATATTGTGTATTGTATTTGTAGAAAATGAACCTTATTGGATGATGGATGGATGGATGGGTGATACCTTATCAGACATATAATTACATGCCATATGCATGTAATAAGTAAGTATAAACCTTAGGATGGTAGGCTAGATTTTTGGCTGGTGTATGCTGTGTCTGTATAGCGTTGCCAGGCGTCCGGATAAAGCCGGACATAGGTAGGCTAATTGATTCCGTGTCCGGCAGAAATAAACGGCGTCCGGCATTTATTAGACTTTTTGCCAACTAATAATTGAACGTAGTTACACAGAAAGGACTCAATCCACAAAAAGTTACTTTGGAGATATTGAGCTTTAAAGTTGGATGCGTTATTGACCCGCCATCGCGATTGAGTCAGGGTACATAAAAATAGATTGTAGTGAACTTTTTTGTGTAAATGTTTTTTATATGATGGATATGTCTTAACTTAGCACCTAACTCATTTCGGCCAAAGTGTGGATTGAGTCCTTTCTGTGTAACTAGGTCCAATTGACCAACTGAAAAATTATAAAAGTTTTCTGAACACTAACAAAGAGTAGATACAATAATGTGAAGTGTCCGGCCATTCTATCTAAATGTCCGGCCAAACTGGCTGGTCTGTTCGGCTATTAGGTTTGGTGATCTGGCAACCCTATGTCTGTAGACTCTATTGAATCCATTTCAGCATTTAATGCCTACTTATTTCCCCTGGAAACTACTCTACTACGCCAACTGTACCTACTCGAGTCCGAAATGAATACCCACAAAAAAGAGAATGCCTCATTAGAAGCCGCAATCGGCATATTCATTCAAATCAGAGAATTCAATAAAATTTCCAATTCAGAAGTTTCAACATTCACCTAGACCCGTTTTCATTATGAAATCTTCTACAAACGCAAATTAAGTCGGCTGTTACTTTAGTATTATTGAGAAGCTGAACTGGGGATAATTAAGCGCAAAATCTTCTGTCATCTGCGTATCCTCTTCGCATCTCCACGATGGATAAATCTCATTTAAACTTTACTAAAGTCATTAAATATAAATTTTCTTATTGAATTTATCACACGGTAAATAGGTATGTTAAATTGTTTGAGATTGTTTGTTACGCTTTCTCGCGTCTTAATCGATTATCATATTAATTTTAAAGAAAAACAAAACGATTTTATCCAGTGCTAGCCCGTACAATTTTTTAAAGTTCCCCTCGATTTATCCGGTTTGCCATCAACAAACCCTGATTTCCTTGGAAACTTTCCAACAAAAAAAATCATCGAAATCGGTTCATAAACGAGGAAGTTTTTCGTGAACAAACAAAAAAAAACCCTATAACGGCGATGGCCTCACCCCCTGTGACGTTGGGTAAAATACGCTAGGTGAACCGTGGGCATTTGCTTAGGAAGTGCCTCTGCCTACCCCGCTTTGGAATTAAAAGGCGTGAAGTGTATTTTGTTTTTAAAAAAAGCATATATACGGTCGAATTAAGAACCTCCTCCATTTTTTTTGAAGTCGGTTAAAAACTATTCTCTACTCTCTCTATTTCTATATTCTTGATGTTATTAGAAGAACCATAGGCTAAGTGGATTCGAATACAATATGGTACCAACAGCTACGTCAACTTTTTTTAAAAACTCTAGTCTACTGCAGTATAAAGGCCTCTCTTCCCTTTCTCCACAGCTATGTCGATACGGCGTCACAATTAATATAACAAGAAGCGAAACTGAAAAGTAATCTCGACGCTTAGAAACTTTGTTGCCAGCCTTCAATGGTGGCGTAATAGCTCTGTCCACGTAATACCGCACGGGTCTTCGCCAGATTAGTTTGACGGAGCCCTCGACAAGGGGTGGAATGAAGTTACAGCCGGAGTAGGCGCTGGGCGCTCCGTGATGGCGTAAACTGATTGGTTGACCGTCTTGACACTATCAAAGGGACTAACAGCTTCGCGCTAAACGGGTTTACTACGGACTATTGTCTGTGTAGTGAAAGAGATAGACGGCTGGATTGATCTGTAGAAAGAGATGGAAAATGAATTGACTTTGGATATGTTTCGTGTTTAAATTTTGAATGAATGAATTTACTGCACACAATTTACATTACAAAATATGAAACTAACAATGGTAAGATTGTAAATAGTGACCTTATCTCTCAGAGCGATTTCTTCCAGGTAACCTTTTACTATTACTACTACTTTTGTAATGGGTAGTGTGTGTCGCTATCCGGGCGAGCATGTTCTATTCTACTACTAAAGTAATAAGGGTAAATAAGTATCTTATAAATATACATAATTATGGTAATAACTATAGGTTTATTACCATTGAATTTTATTAAATTTTGTTTGTTTATCTCCCCATCAAGTTTCGGTAGTCAGTAGTTTACGCGTGCGTACCAAATAAAGTTACATTGGTATTTAATGGTTAATGTATGAATGAAGCGAAATAAATTGTAGTCTCGGCCTACCCCTATTAGAGTTTTGTGTGTAGTGTGTGTAGTGTTAACTATCACGTTTAAATAAAACTAAGTCAACACAGATATAAACGACACCATAGACTTAAGGAGAAGAAGATAAATGTTAAGTAGCAAGCTTTAAATACTTTTGTTATTAATGTGGACTCGGGACTTAGGCCATTTGCCATTAGTGAAGTAAAATTTCTTTGTACGTATAAATAAATACATGCCTTGTAATCCCAAAGCGACAATCAACAGCTGAAAAGGTTGGAAAAGCAAATGCCTACGATTTACCAAGCGTATTTAACGTGAGAGGTGGTGAGCTCTTCGGCCTTATACTGTTCACGTTGTTGATGAAACCCGCACACCACAAGGTTTGTGAACCCTATAACGGTGATGGGCCCACCCCCTGTCACGTTGGGTTAAATACGCTTGGTGAACCGTGGGCATTTGCTTAGCAAGTGCCTCTGCCTACCTTGCTTTGGGAGTAAAAGGCTGAAGTGATATTATTAACTATTTTTTAAATTTAATTTTATCACCAGCTCATAATTACATTAATGCCACCACATTAAAACAATCATTGCAGCAAACATTTTTTTTTGTAAATAAGAAACAAATAAGCCATTTGCATCTCATCGCTTGCCGCTCCTAACTACTTTTGGTGATTTAAACACGCTCTTCTGCACATCGTTTGTCAATGATGGTTCGCACAATCAAAGTCTCCAAACCTTACATGTACATTCTGTATTCCTATTTAATCCTCAGCACATACACACATGAAAAGTGTCTAGGGATCAAGAACATTTTTAGCTCTAAAAAATCTAATTTATTTAAAACAAATCTAATCTTCTGGATTGGTCTCCTACCTAATTCCCCATGACTATATCAATGACTTATCACTACATTTTGAATAAATTACGATTAATAGTTTTTGTAAAATATGTTTTGACTTGCAATCTTCTAAAATGTACTTCATCCCTAGACACTTTTGATGTGTGTATTTGTCTACTGTTAGACTTATATCCATTTAATTTCGTAAAACTCTGCTATGATGAACTATTTTAACCATACTTACATACGCCCCGTTTCCGGTATGTAGTCAGACTGAATCTAGCATTAAAACATTCGTCATTTCTTTCTTACTTTGTGTGTCAAAAAGAGACTGCTATAGATTTCACTTTTACATCATTAATTTGTCTTCCGGTAACCGGACGTTATACTACAGTTATTTACACTGTGGACTGAAACATACAGTCAGTATTTCACATAGAAATGAAAAGTTATTCCACCAAGAATAGAAAGCAAAAATATTACGGCTTTGAGCATTTAGTGAAAGCTAATTTGTGCGCAATTTTTTTTCCAACTGACCAAAATTAACGTTATAAAATGCCTAATATCTGAAGCATTTTCTCCTTTCTATTTGGAGAACTCACACATTGATCAGAATGTAATCAATAATAAAAAAAAAGAAAGAAACGTGAACGTCAGCTCTTTTACTTTCTGCGTAAAAGTTCCGATCGTACGAATATAAAATTTTAACATCCCAAGCGTGCCATTTCACCAGACGCTCGCCGGGCACCGGCGGATATCAAACGAATTAGTCTGTGCATCTCGATGGCGGTGCCTTTTTTTAATCAAGAAAGTTAATTACTCTGTGGGCACGGACACTGAGCGTGGCTGCTATTCTCTTCTCTAGAACAATTAATATTTTACCACTGACTATAGTTCTTCGTAAATCTTTTTATTTCTCGAACTAAATTTATGTGTAATTGCATAAAGTTGAGATGTGTAAATAATGTTACTTGCTTACTAAAAAATAGATTTTTAACCGACTCCAAAAAGGAGGCGGAGATTCGCTGTTCGTCAGTATATTTTTTTATGTTTATTACCTCAAAACTTTTGACTAGGTGAACCGATTTGGATGAATCTTTTTTTATTTAAAAGCAGGTACCTCTCATTTGTTCCCATTTAAATTTGGTTTAGTTCCGACAGTGGGATCCATGAGAAAACCACAAATCTGTAAAATTTTACTGGTTGAAGTGGGTTCTCTTTTCGTTAAAGTTATTATTTGTGTAATTCAAAACATGACATGTCTACATATTCATACAAATACGTCACAACCTTTTCCTAAAATGTGTTTGGCGGCTATTAAATGAAAGCAATTGTCACTATCCTTGCAACCTCTTTCACCTCATCCACATATATACATGTTCGAAAGTTGAAAACGTAATTATCTTTCTGAGAGAATCTAATAATTATTATCCGATAAAACAAATTCAACAAACAAATATTATGAGCGAAGAAGCAGCTAAAGTAAAGCTTAAGAAGAGTGAAGTGGATTTCTTGCTTGTTAAATGTTTCAACTTGAATATCTTGTCGTTAGTGTTGCCAGTAAAAACGCTTCCATAAAGTCGACTTAGTTTATAAGCTCTGATGAAAGTTTTGAGAAAAAAGTCTATGATTAATTAATTATCTTTAGGAAGGTAGCCGGGGTTTGATTTCCACTTTCGGACTGACGTCTCCCCTAGGTGGATCACCTGGGGGGGCAGGATCAGGATTTTTAAATTCTAAGGTCTCCCCTTGGGGGGACGTTAAGCGTGTATATAAAAAATACTAGTAGGTTTCGCGGATCCCCTGCACACACTGACACCCACCCATTAGACCAATTCTTCATTCACACATCTTTGATTTTTTTATATCATAAGTACGAACATACGTAATTCCTAACTAACAGTGTTCCTCTACTATTATATACATGTATTATACTTAATATAAACCTTCCTTATGAATCGCTCTATCTACTAAAGAAAACCGCATCAAAATTTGTCGCAACATACGCTGTCTGTTCCTATACAGCGGTAGACGCATTGTTTTATGCATTGATCAAATAAAAGAAAACACCATCGATTTCATTTTAAACATTCTACAATTAAATAATTCGTATGCAAAAAAATTCTGCATGTAACTTGTTTCATTCAACCAAACAAACTAAGAAGTTCTACTGAAGTAAAAAAGTAACATAACTTCAAACAACTTAAAGCGCTCCGTGCCTGACTGTACGATAGAAAAGGCTCCAGTCGCTCAACAAATTGCGTAAAAAGTAGGAAACGGAAAATAAATTCCCCGCGAATTTCTAGCCGGTTCGTCTTCTTGTGAAGGAGCACTCTCCTAGCGGAGCGCCTTTGGGCATTGCGGCCAAAACCGAAATCGTCGGACAAGTGATTGAGAATTGCTTTCCACTTTTCTCTTAAATGCCAATTTCAACTGAACATTATTTCACAACATGGACTCTTAAAAGAACGGATTTGCCGAAGACACCGAGATCAGTTTGAATTGGTTGATGGCAAGTAGCAGTAAATTCACGTAATATTTAAGGTGATCTTTTCAAAGTAGCACAAGTCATAGAGTAAAAGTTCATAATAATGTCGGTAGCTCAATACTTCAACCGAAGTGCCTGCGAATCAAAGATATTGGCCGGGTACGGTGACGTGGTTTTGTGCCAAATGTTTTTTTGTGTTTTCAGTAAATCCGTTTCCGCATCGAGCAAAGGATTGCCGCGGTCTCTGACTGCTATTTTTTTTTTTCATTTTTAAGGAATTAACTGTTTTTGTAGTCGACATATTAGCGAGATTAACGTCTAAAATTGTTCATCGATTCAGTAAGATTTATGGAACATAAAACTTTCGTAAATTTTAGGTAAGCCATTCTGATTCACTTTGGCAAGTAGTGTATCCACTAACTCGGTCTGCCCAGGAGGAATCATACGGGTAATTTTTCTGCGATATCATGAAATTTCCGATATCTTCTCACGTATCAATGCACTCTAAAAGAAGGTGGCTCACGCGTAATGGCTTGTGACGTTCTCGCAGCTAAGGCGCTAAGAGCAAGCTGTCAAATGTCACAGGCCACTATTGTCCTGTTGTTTTCTTTCACATAAGTGAACCTCTTTTCAACAAAACCTTTTGTACAGAGTGTCGGTCACATGTTAGATATATAGATAAAAGCGATGTCTCGACAAGATTACCCGTTAGTAGAATTGTGGGATGGGGAATTTTTTTTGACGTTTTTCTGACAGATTTTATACTTTCCTAACAAAGTTTGACAGTAATGACAGTTCTCCGCCCGATAATCTGTCAGAAAAACGTCAAAGAAAATTCCCCATTGTCTTGATTTTTCTTGGTGGTAATGCGCTATAGTTTGTCTACTTCTTATTATTTTCAAATGTGTTATTAAGATAACTAATGTTTATAATTTTATTTATTAATTTTGGATATGAACAGCAAAAAACATCATCATCAGCCCATACTTGTGCACTGCTGAATACAGGCCTCTGCAATTGCACGCCACTCTGATCTGTTTTCGGTTTCTCACATCCAGCTTGTGTCAGCTATCTTACGCATATCATCATCCCACCTTGCCTGAGGTCGTCGTACTCGGTTTGCCGAGACGCGGTCTCCACTCGAGAACTCGTTTGCCCCAACGGTCATCGGTTCTACGTCTTTTTTTTCGACTAAAAAGTCGCCTACCGATGTCTATCCCTACGTATGCTTAGAGCTTTAAAATGATGCAACGGATTTTGATGCAGTTATATTTAATAGATATAGTGATTATTGAGGAAGGTTTATATGTATAATACGTACATATAATATCAGAGTAATAATGTATATTGGCAAAACAACGTTTACGGAGTCAGCTAGTATATAATAAAGTAAACAAAAGCATCTCTTAACCGATAATCCAAGCAATCCTATTGAGATTGAACTTTTACTGCGTTAGTATACTTGCATACCGGATCAAAACCAGTAATCTATGCAAAATGATCACGATACACACCAAAGTGTGTGTCATTTTCGTCACTTTGTCACCGTGGGTGGAATGCAGAGGTAATTAAACTGAAGTTTGCATTGGAAGTTTGGCATCAGATGAGATGCGCACGTCGCTGGATAATTAGCATTTAAACATTATGCTAATGCATTGTATAAATGCATTCAAACTCACTTACATAATCCTCAGTAAACAGAAGCGGATTAACGGTTGATAATATTATTTATTACATACACAGACACATACATATTCAATCTTTTTCACAAATATAAGGGGCCTCTGCCCATCAGTGGAAAACACACACCAGGCTAATTAAAAAGGGCCACTAAACGGAGTATAACAGTTTACTATTGAGAACCTTTTTTTTCTACGAAACATTAATAGTAAATAAACTTTTGTTACTTTTTAAAATACGTATACTTGTAAAAAATAACCTTATTGGTTACACAGAAGAGGATCAGATTAAACTCTATGTGTTTAGTTCTGAATAATAAATGTATTAATCCTGAATATTTAATGTATTTTGTTCTGAATAATAAATGTATGAATTCTGAATATTTGATGTGTTTAGTTTTGAATATTTAATGTATTTCGTATGGAATATTTAATGTATTTTGTACTGAATATTTAATGTATTTTGTTCCGAATAATAAATGTATGAATTCTGAATATTTGATGTGTTTAGTTTTGAATATTTAATGTATTTCGTATTGAATATTTAATGTATTTTGTACTGAATATTTAATGTATTTTATCATCATCATCATCGTCAGTCCATACTTGTCCACTGCTGGACATAGGCCTCTCCAATTGCACGCCACTGCGATCTGTTTTCGGCTTCTCGCATCCAGCTTCTGCCAGCCATCTTGCGTATATCATCAGTCCACCTTGCCCGACGGCGTCCTACACTCCGTTTGCCGAGACGCGGTCTCCACTCAACAGGTTATCACTCACCTCAGGTTATTAAATAAAACGTATTTTAATGTATTTTTTTGGTACCAATAAACATATTATTGTGACTTGCAATCAACACAGTACATCACGTCCGTTCCGCGGAGGCCTAGGCGGAAATCCAGGTGGCACCTTTACAATTTGTCCATAAAGGATATTAAACTCACGTCAATTATGACTAAAGGGGTCGAGAGACATATCCTTTGGAAACATTTTAGACCCGTCTACCATAGTAATGAATACTTAGGTTTGCTCGTCTTTGAAGTATTTTGATTTTATCATCTGACATTGGAGTTCATAATAAAATAAGGGTTTGTTCCGATGCGTTCTCTTGTGTTCATATTAGGATTTATTGCTAATAAATATTAGATTTTTTCTTTCATGTAATATCTCAGCTGGTAAAAATGTTAAAAAAATATTTTAGTTGTAAGAGTTTTTTTTGGGTATAAAAGGATATTTTTTATTTAAGTTTGTTTTGTTTCTTGTATGTGTTATATTTTATTATGTTTTTAATGTATCGCAATAAGTGCGTTTTGGCTTTATGCTGTTAAGCCTTATTGTTTTATCTACTATATAAAAATAAGTCGGGTTTTCCTGCCTGACGCTATAACTCCAGAACGCACGAACCGATTTCCACGGTTTTGCATTCGTTGGAAAGGTCTCGGGCTCCGTAAGGTTTATAGCAAAGAAAATTTAAGAAAATTTTCAACAGAAAAGCGGGAAAACGAAACGAAGCCATCTGGTTCTCTGGGTGGAAGAAACGGAGTTCGCCGTGTTT
>SJJU01001286.1:0-54080 GCA_012932125.1 Conopomorpha cramerella | reverse complement strand
CTTGCAATCGTGAGGTCGCGGGTTCGAGTTCGGCTACTGGACGTGTACCAACTGGGACTCTTTTTTAGAGCCTATGTACGCAACGTGTGAAAGTAAAAGTTTGACCACATGAAAACCAAAAACTGACCAATTGCGAGTCCAGAGTTCCAGGGTCAAAATTAACACAAAAAAACTTTTGGTTTATTGGGACCCGATATTTTTTAATTGTATTCTTGTCAGTATTTGTTGTTACAACGACAAAAGATTTATATATATATTCTGTGTATATTAACAAACATTTATCAAGTGTCTGAAAATGTCCAACTTTCACGTTTCAATACAGCCTCATCTGTTGAAACGTTCATAAAATCTCAATTTTTGTATGGAAGCCTTATCTATCATAATTTTATTTTGAGTATTTGTATATTTTTCTTTCTTATCTCACGTATACATCATAAAAGAACCCCTGTGAAAAAATTCAGCCTTCTAGGTTCTCAGTTGTTCGGGCTGGGTGATGATAAGTCAGTGATGAACGAATATGAAAATAGAAAATGTACGTCCCTGTTCCTCCACGTTAGGACATAAGTAGGTAAACAAATCATGCACAGACACAGCACAATTTTAAATAGAATTCACGTATTTCAGTATTTTTATCGGTGTGTCGAAGGTGGAGATGCTGCCTTAAAAAATACGTTTTTTCTCGGAGAAAATACAATGAAAAACTACATGACAATTACTCTGAATATGGCGCTAGTACAGTGTCTTTTCATGGAAATTATATTTTGTATTCCCATGAAGCTGTACATTTATAAGTTAAGATATTTTGTTACCTGGAAGAAATCGCTATGAGCGATAAGGTCGCCTTTTGTAATTATTCCATTGTATTTTTTTTACATTCGTAAAGTACAGTGTGCAATAAAGAGTAGGTATATTCATTCATTCATTCATTATATTACAAAATTTAAAGTCTTTAACTCGCGGTATTCCTTTACGCCCACTATTCCCGTTACGATTGGAATTTTGGAAAATCTAGATATTTCAAGCACCAGATTAAGATTTTTTCATCAATTTTTTTCCCACCAAATCCTGGTCCGTACGAATTTCTCAAAATACAGCCATAACTTAACTTCATATTTACTAAAACTATTTTGCTAACTGTCATTCCTAAGAGAAGGTACCTGCATCGCTAATTTCAATAATTTATCTTACGCGGTTTATTTTTGTCATACAGAAGTTTTCTCCCGCAAACTACCGTTCCCGTGGGAATTTTCCAATATCGTGTTGAAACTAAGCTTTACTTTTATTAAGGTATCTTCATTCCAAATTTTAAGCGTAGAATTTGAGCGGTTTAGATTTTTCATTCAAAAGGATTTTCACTATGATAGGTGTTCTCGTTTCCGTGGTAATTTCGGGAATACCTATCATAGTGCACCCCTAAGATATCTAAACTAAGTCCTTGTCAAATTTTAAATATACATATATTACTTTGGCCTTTTGCCTTTTTCAACGTTTAGCCGTTTGTGCTGAGCGTTAAGCTCAATAAGTTTCTCCCTTTACAAAAAAATATACATACATCCCTGTACCTCCATAGACGTGCATGATAACAATCCACACACAAACACATCACAATACGATTCACGCATTTCAGTATTTTACTCGGTGTGTGTTGATTGTAAATAGTAATTTATGTTGTAGTAAATAAATATAAAAGGTTTTTTTAAAAATACATTTCATTCAAAAAATTTTATGTCTCTGGCGCTTGTGCAGTATTTTTTAATGAAAAAGATGTTTCCAATTACCATGAAGCTGTAAATTTCCTAAGAAACACATATACTAAAAAAAATTAAGCCTCATACTCGCAGCTAAAAGATTTCCCGCTATTCCCATTCCCATAGGAATTTTGGGAAATTCAGACATGGCCTAACATCTATCAGGTATCATTCAAGCCTCTAACTTACCCGGTTTAGGTTTTTTCATTCAATATTTATCCTGTCAACTCCCGTTCCCGTAGGAATTTTTCAAAATACAGCCATAACTAAACTTTATATTTCCTAAGGCATGTGCATGTTAGATTTAAATCATCAAATTTACGCGATTTCTCGAAAAGTTTTCCGCCAACTCCCATTCCCATGGGAATTTTGCAATATAAGCTATACGTTCATTAAGATACCTGAGCGTACCAAATTTCAATCATCTGTCTCACGCGGTTTATTTTTTTCATACAAAAGTTTTTCCCGCTAACTCCCGTTCCCATAGGAATTTTCCAATAGCCTGTTGCACCTAGGCTTTAAGTGTACTAAGGTACCTGCATCCTAAATTTCAAGCTCATACTTTTTTACATACGGTTTAGATTTTCATAAAAAAGTTTTATCCCGTCTACTCCCGTTCCCGTAAGAATTTCTAAAAATACAGCCATAACTAAACTTTATATTTCCTAAGGTATGTGCATGTTAGATTTCAAACGTCAAATTTACGCGATTTCTCATATGAAAGATTTCCGCCAACTCCCATTCCCGTGGGAATTTTGCAATATCGCGTTCCAAGTAAGCTATACGTTCATTAACGTACCTGCGTACCCAATTTCAATCATCTGTCTTACGCGGTTTATTTTTTTTTCATACAAAAGTTTTTTCCGGATAGCTCCCGTACCCATGGGAAATTTCCAATAGCCTGTTGCACCTAGACTTTAAGTGTACTAAGGTACCTGCATACCAAATTTCAAGCGCATACCTTTAGCGGTTTAGATTTTTCATACAAAAGTATTATCCTGTCAATACCCGTTCCCGTAGGAATTTTTCAAAATACAGCCATAACTAAACTTTATATTTCCTAAGGTATGTGCATGTTAGATTTCAAACGTCAAATTTACGTGATTTCTCATATAAAACATTTACTCTAACTCCCATTCCCGTGGGAATTTTGCAATATCGCGTTCCAAGTAAGCTATACGTTCATTAACGCACTTGTGTACCCAATTTCAATCATCTGTCTTACACGGTTTATTTTTTTTCATACAAAAGTTTTTTCCCGATAACTCCCGTTCCCATGGGAATTTTCCAATAGCCTGTTGCACCTAAGCTTTAAGTGTACTAAGGTACCTGCATCTCAAATTTCAAGCGTCTACCTTGAGCGGTTTAGATTTTTCATACAAACGTTTTATCCCATTAATTCCCGTTCCCGTGGTAATTTCGGGAATTCGTTTCTTAGTGCACCCCTACGGTACCTAAGCTACGTTCGTTCCAAATTTTAAGTCCCTACGTTTAGCCGTTTGGGCTGTGCGTTGATATGTCAGTCAGTCAGTCAGTCAGTCATTCAGTCAGCTTTTCCTTTTATATATTTAGATGGAATAATTGAATGTTTTGTCGTCGTACCCAAACGATTAAACAATCCTAGCCGGGCAGGAATACAAGATTGTTTACAACATTTAGAAATGAGGCGTGCCCTATCTGCAGCAGCGAACACCAGTGCTAGTCCGAAAACACAAATGCCGAATAAGTAAACAAGCCTTATAATACAAGTTAATGTTTTGTCGGTAGAGCCGGCTGCCTGTTCGAAATAGTAGATAGTAGGTATTATTATGTATAAATGTTGCTGTATATAAAACATTATGATCAAGTGAGATCATTAAGTGAGTTTAAAAACTAACGATGAAATGAAAGAAGCATAACCAGAAAAACCACACCCAGTTCCACACATAATAAAATTCAATGTTGATGGGAATTTTACGTGAAGACAAGAGTTGCTTTCATTTTTAGAAATAAATAAGTCGCATGGTACATAGCCTGGTTTGCAACACGTTCTAACTATCAACCGTCAAATACGCATTCCTGAAGCGGTGGATAGTGGGCTACTCTGATTTATAATTCACTGCCACCTTGGGATTTCAAAATCATTCACACTAAATAAGGATGACATCCTTATTCTTATGTCTCCTTAAAGACAAAACCTGCTACACAACATTATATATAGATACACTGGTATCCTCGCAGATCTAACAAACATTTGTCTGTTTTTAATTTCAAAATGTTTGACTGATAATGTCAAAGACTTCAGCATTTCTTTTTTTTTTTGCTTGCTCAATAACGCTATTGCCATCAAATCGAATTTAATTAATAAGATTTAATTTGAATTTAATTATTAAGATTAGATTGTTAGTACAATCGATGATCGCGTAGAAGTATGTAGAAGTTTGGAATTCATCTACCTGGTGTTTATACACACATCAAAAGTGTCTAGGGATCAAGAACATTTTTAGCTCTAAAAAAATCTAATTTATTTAAATCAAATCTAATCTTCTGGATGGTCTCCTACCTAATTCCCCATGCCTGTATCAATGACTTATCACCACATTTTGAATAAATTATGAATGAATTCGGTTTTTGTAAAATATATTCTTGATTGCAATCTTCTAAAATGTATTTGATCCCTAACACTTTTGATGTGTGTACTTGGTCTGTACGGTTAAACTAAATTTGAAATGTAATAATTATTACAAAAGAAAGAAGCAACTTCAAACTACCTAATCGTTCCTACTAATCGTTCCTACGATTCTTTAAAGTTCCCCTCAATTTACTTAGTCTGCCATAATCAAACACTAATTTCCATATCATGGGACCACCTTTGAAATTCCACTTTCCATTAAGAAAATAATCATCAACGTTAATGCGTCAGGCCAAGTTCTTGCAACGTCTAGCAAGTCTAAACAACATCAGTAAGTATCTTTACACGACCTAGGTACACGAGGTAAGTAACAACTGCCTGTCGTGAGAGGCGTCTGAAAGGGCGTGGGAACTATAGCGCAAGGCGGTATCGCAGTGACACAGGTACTGTCGTCATTATATCGAAAGCTGAGAGCTTTAACGTTGCTATGCCGTGGTCACGCGGTGGACTAGCCATAACGGATTTCGCCTCCATAAAAAAGAATAGTCCCATAGTCCCCTGAAGTATATCCGACATATAGAAATACATACATTGCAGAACAACAATATAGTACATAGCAATAAATTGTCCAAAAGAATGTCTGTTTCTATGTTCTAGTCATCACATACAAAACATCAATAATTCAGAAACCAAGACGAAACAGGATATACCCGGCTCACTTGAAGTAGACGCTCCTCCCTCCTGAAAGGGGTCATCGGGCAGCCACAGGGCGTCCCTTATAAGGCCTGAGCGATCGTCAAGAACACGAAGTGTCTGTTACGCTTGCTCCAGGAGCTGAAATGGTTAAAGCAATACCGCAGAAACGCCCCATATCATCCATATCAACCTGCATACCGAAAGTTACCTTAGTAAATGGTAGGCAGAGGTAGCTATCATTTATAGCTATTCGCATCTCACGAGAGAAACCTAATGTCACAGAGGGCGAACCCCTCGCCACTATAGGCCCCAGATTCCAATCGGTATGTAGATTTTTATGTAGAAATATTGTCATAAAGAATCCAATCGAATTCAGCAAAAAGTAATGAATTTCCTATCAAAAACTGCCATTTAAAATGGGCCAAGGTCTTCGAAAACATGAGCCCATTAATTTTGTGATATCTAAAAATTCCTGCCAATAATGCCTTGTATTCGAATTTATGATATTCTATATTATATTTTTTGATTTTTGCATTATTTTCGTAACGTTACAATATTATTGTGAGGTGCTTGGCCAGCTTCTTATGCGCTTACCAGTATTATTTGATGTCGAATCAATTTCTATATCAGCAGCCAGGAATGTGCTGCTCACAGACTGTTCACGTGTGGATAAAAAGAGTTATGTCTCTCAGAGACAGACGTGAATTCTATGTATTTAGGTGATGTCTTAGGGTAACTACTTAATCAACACCGGCATCAGGTCGACAGATAAAGTTGAGCACAAATAACTTTACCCATAAGTTGTACCTTTGCCGTAATACCAAACGGAAACTACATGAGCATGCACATAGTTTGAATTTATATCGCTAATTGGATATAGCCAACTCACTGTGTACCAAGCCTCAAAACTTTAACTCTGTGACGCAGCAAACTTGAACTTTTGATTGAATCCGTAATTACTCCTGACTGACTTCCTTATCGACAGCTTCGATGGAATTTCTAATTAGGCAACTATTTCACCGACCTCGACAGTAAAGTCTTATCCACTCAGGTGGATAAATTCGAAGACGTCTTTTGCTTCTGTGTTTAGTGAATTAATAGATACCAAGGGGTTTTCGGCTTAGTAGACAGCGGAAATTTAGTAGTTCCGTCATGAAATAAAACTTTGTGATGCTTTGCTATTTGATTTTGAAGGTTTTGTTTGATTAAATCGGTCCTGTCTTTCTTGTCTATATTTGCCTGTGCAGGCTTAGTGAATCGTTGGTTAATAGTTACTAAAACAACAAAACCTTGTCTCACCGTCTAAGTCGTAAGTAAGATTTATTAATTCATTGTGCACTTCTTTCTAGATGTAAGAAGCGTGCTCGTAAATACGATATTGAATTCAGTATACAATTACCTCAAAGGTGATAATATAATTTTAAAAGTTGAAAAGAAAATTAAGAAAATGGATTATGGAAAAGATACGAAAGGCTTATTAAGTGTGCCGAACACATACATTAAATTATTAGATTGTTTAATACATATAATGAATGAATGAATGAATGAATATACTCTTTATTGCACACTGTACATTACAAATATAAAAATAAAAATACAATGGAAAAATTGCGAAAGGCGACCTTATCGCTCATAGCGATTTCTTCCAGGTAACCTAATACTATATAATATATAATATACATTATTACATTAATTAAAATCTCCACACACCCCATCATCATCACCATCAGCCTATATTTGTCTACTGCTGGACACCATACACCTAAAATCTCTAACTTTAAAACATCTTAAAATATTTTCACTTTCATCATCAAAAGCCTTTACGTTAAGTCGTCTAAGACCAAAATACCTTACGAGTTAAAACCCCTTACAAGTACGACTTACATAGAAATCATTTATTATGACAGGTGTTGATGTTTCTTATGTACGATTATTGTTTTATCAAATACCATTCTCACTATAGCCTGGCAAATTTAACAATTTCTTTCTGACGTACACGTTAATTTGAAATATTTACCCCCTGACCAAACATTGAAACATTGTTCAAATATATAAAAGTTATTACATTACACTATAATCACACTTTCGACAATTGTAAAAACTAAAATAATATTTATTATTTTATTTTATTTTGATTCACAAAAAAAAATTGAATAAAGCTTAGAAAAACTATGAAAACAATTTGAGTACATTTTATTGTCAAAACCATGAACCACTAATGTGTTGAAGTAAATCTCTAATAATGAATGTGATACGAAAACAAAACATTTTAAAATCTTTTCAAACACAATTCCCATTAAATGTATATTATTTACGACGTTACAACAAAGGCGGTTCATGGTTCGTTGGTAGTGTTGTCGTATTGGTAGTGTTGCAACTCTCCTCCTCTATGTGTTCCCGTCTTGTCGTGGCGAGGGGGCTGAGTACCCGGGTAGGGGTATGGGCACCCGGCGAAGCTAAGAGGAACCCACATGCCACACTATACACGCACAGGAAACTAATTACGTCACCAACATATGAGACCGATATAAAACGTAGAAAGTTTAGAGTAAACCTTCCTTTAGTCAAGACATCCTTTGCCAGGAAATTTGGCCCGTTATCTCTAGGGATAATCTACAACAATGTTATAAGAACACATGATTTTAGACATAACTCAGTTAAAGAGGTCGAAGCTGGGGTAGTTAAGTGGCTTTTAACATTGGATTACAATAGCACTGAGGCACTAAAATGAGAGTCAAATTTGTGTAATAATTTATTAAATACCTTTACTATGCTATGATACCTATGTAATGTAGTTTTAAGACTGGATTTCAGTGATGGTACCTAATGTTTTATATTAAATATACTGAACTGTTTAGAAATAAGAAAAACATTATTGATTTTCTTTGTATAAATTCAAAATTTAATTGTAATTGGATCCCTAAGATACAGGTTTCGCCTAGTTTAGGGACCTCTGGTAACTTAATTGTATGTAATTGATTTTCTAAATAAAGTTATTCTTATTCCAATGCAGCGTCTTGAACATATCCTCCATTGCATTTGTAAACAATTAAAAATTCTTAATAACAAATCTAACATTGAAGATTTCGAGTTGGGTAATTCATACTGTGCTAATTGAATGCAAACATGTAGCAAACAATACTGAGCCTGTCAATATCGTACTCTATCGTACTCTATACCTGTCAAAAAGAAATGTGGAATTTTCTTTGACGTTTTCCTGGCAGATTTTCGGGCGGAGAACTGTCAAAATTTGATTGGAAAGTATGACAGTAATGTAAACATCAAAAAAAATTCCCCATTATTAAATTTGGTAGAGTAGAGTAAAAAAATATTGGGTTATTACCCGTTGAAATCTATACTAGGTACAGTAGGTACAGGTAGGTACAGGTAGGTAGGTAGGACGCCCTCAGGAAAGGTGGGCTGATGATATACGCATGATAGCTGGCAGAAGCTGGATGCGAGAAGCCGAAAACATATCACAGTGGCTTGCAATTGGAGAGGCCTATGATGATGTAAATTTTAAGTATAGATCCACCACCTCTACAAACACAATGGTCACATTGTATAACATAACCAATTCACCAAACTAGCACAATCAACATAGCGCAGTGGTAATTTTACAGTTAGTGCAGTGACTCGCACACTTTTGGTTTTGTGAATTCAGCCAATTCGCGCATAATTGCGGATAAGCGCCTGAACAAAGGGTAGATTTTGATTATAAATTATACAGACTTCGGGGTCATGACCCGGAGCACCTTTTTCTAACTCTGAAAATTACAGCGATTCCCACAGCATAGATGTTTTTTGTCACTAAAGCTAAACACTATACAAACTAAACACTAAACAGGCATTAGCTACAGCTACAGCTACATGATTTTTTTTTGTTTGAATAAAATCCTAGCGTTCCGAAATTCTAATACTATGCGAATGAAGATATTTTTTTTAGGTTAGGAAGCAATGATATGATGTCTGTATTATCCTCCTACTCAAAACTTTTTTTTTAATGGTTCAACTGATCAGCCAAGGAGTGTTCGGATTATAGGACCCGTTTCGTCACATGGTAAACTAAATTGTGCTATAAAACATTTTCTTTTTGAGAAACATGTTTGTCAATAGTAACGTCACAATAATAGATGTATGATGGTTAAAATTGCTCTTACAGTCGTTTTACTCATAAACAAAATAACAATGTATGTTGCATTGCGTTTTATCTTCGGTAAATCCGTTATGGATACTCCTCCACTGACGAACGCAACGCCTGGCCTTTGCGTCGTCAATGGAGTCACGGTCGGACAGTCTCAACATAGTCTCATCTCAGGAATCACTTTTTTTAACTGTAGGGTGGGTAATTGGTTGTGGAAAACCTCAAACTTGATGCATAATATGAAAGCGCGGTGGATCGTACATTAGTATAATACAACTCAGCACCATGGGTAGCGCTTGTACACATGTAGGTTTAAATGTTAAATGTATTATTATATTTTTTTTTTTAATCACTATGACCAAGCGTTTGACCACCATCCATTCCTTGTATTATATATTATTACTGTTAAGTTAATTATTTGCTTATTACTGTCAAAACTCATAACCAGTCAAAACCATTTATCACTACAAGTATATTGGGTAGGAAAAAGTGTTTGCGACCAAATTGTATGTAACCAAATATGCGCCGGTATTCTTTAAGCAAATTAACTGCGGCATGAACTACACATCCGGTATCTATCTTCCAATGTTGAGTCACTTTGAGTTTTAGTGAAAATGTATATCTGTTTAGATGCATGCACATAAGGTTCTGGGTAAATGTAAACAGATAAGCCCCAGAAAACCCTATTTATTTACAAATCGAGCGTTGAAAACCAAATAATATTTAAATGGCGAAGCTAATGTATTCGAAACCAGGCATGCATTAACAAAGCAAAGTGTTGCCAGGTGGCAACGGTCAGATGAGAATTTCAAATTACCAGTTTAGCATATGACGGTATTGTTTGTCAGGATTGTTGGTACTGTCAGTTTGCTTACTTCTTAATATTGTGGCAAATATGTAACATAACGCTCATGACTATTCCTACCTGCCTAACCTACTGAGTAAGTAATTTGTTCTTTCTTAGCGAAAAGGAAATCAGTCACCTAGATGTTCAGGTACAGCTGACGTGGTCTAAACCTCCCTCCTTTGGTTGTTGGTGATCCATCTAACCAGGACCTGCGTCAGGTACTTAATCGGACCGTACGAAAAACACGTTCGTTATTTGGTACATTATAATGAATGAATCACAAAAAAAAATCAGAAGCAACTCAGTCCTAGGAAGCACATTGTGTCTGATCAGGGATACGCCCGTCTACATGGTGGAATGATTTTGGTTAGCACACGGCGCATCGTGGTATCACATTATTCAGAGTCGCCCGACAACCTTTGTTATGGTCAAAGCCTTAGCTGCTGTGCCAAAAAATCCCTAAGTTAGAATGTTTATATTTTTTTCAATCACAACGCTGTCATGCTTTTCCGTAATAAAAATACGTGTCCGGTATTTGTAAGAATCCTCATGACTGTGGCAACTTTTCCCGAAATTAACTCGTCTCACGTCGTCGTATCAGTAATCATATTATATACAATACGTAATATTATCTCGTGCTTATGATGCGAACACATGTAAAAAAGGTCAGTTGCAGTTCGTAGTAATTTGTATGTTCCATCGGTATATACTACTTGTCGAACCTCAAGAATCTCGTTACTGGAACCGTCAAGTCCAAACAAGGGGAGTAACAAACAAAAAAAAACATAAATACTTCTTTCAATATCAAGTAGGTCCTTTCAGTTTTGTTTAGACGATTCCGTCCGGTCTTGAGGAACAGAAGGAATTGTGGGAGAATAGGCGGACGCCCCATGCTTGTGACGTCTGGGCAGTTTCCGCAGCGAGATGCGGGACTGATCAATGTGGAAATTGAAAGGAAAATGTGAATCGCACAATAAATCTTTGTAAATAACCAACAATTCCATAAAGTTTAAAATGCAACATTCTCGTTATAAATTTGCAGAAAATCTTTCGTCTCAGATCAGGAGTGGAAAATGTTTTTTTAATGCATATACTTGTTCCAAAGTAAATGTCAGCTTGCCAGTGAGGAAAACATTACAAACTGTAAAATTAAGGTTATAAAGAAAGAAATACTGGAATAGGTTCTGTTTTGTTACAATCTAAATTGAGCCATTTCCGACCTTAACTGCTAAGAAATTACTTGGTAATTACAATAATGATCGTCACGTTTTTGTAACAACTGTGACTACGTAGCACTACTACTGTATTAAAATGGTTGAGGATGGATATTATAAGTACATTTTATTTTTATGCCACTCTAAAATGAGAGCTGTTGCAGTATTTAGAGTACTGACCAGTATATTTTAACTACCGATATAAACGTCCTACGTGCAGGTCGAGAACTTAATATAATACTCAAAAGAAAACAGAACCGGCTTCAACCAGTAAAAAATATTCTTATGATTATTGTAAAATATGAAGGTAAGCAAATCCTTGCAATTTTTTCAGTCTGTGAATCTCGTCTGTGTTTAAATATTCTGGTATACTCAGGTCAAACATACAAAGCGACTCTGACTCTTCTTTGACTTTTCTTTGTCAACATCATACTATAGTTTTGTCAAATTACATATACGTATGCAAGAGTAACAGTACTAGATTTTATAAGGAAAAAGTTAAATTTCGAATCGTAAATCTGGACCAAAACCAAATAAGACTGGACGTAAGATACCTCCTTCCAGGAACAGATTGGTAAAGTTATTTCATAAATTCGCGCTCATAAACACGGTCATTATCATTTCAGCCCACTGATTTCCACTGCACAAATGCCTTTCCAAAGAAAAGCGCACCACAACGATCGGATATGGACCTTCTTCGTTAAAAGTAAAGTCGGTCCCATGGGCTGTGTTGCTTTGGTTTTTTCTGCCCATATTTAACCGTATAATGGAAAAAGTAACGGACACACTTCATGACGAGCAAGCTGGATTCCGTCCTGGACGCTCTTGTGCTGACCACACAAATATCTCCTAGTAAATTTCAATTATCGACTTTACCTTTCCTCATTAAGGTGATATTTAAACAATCATTGGGCTGTGGGCGATTATTTTCTGACAGCAACCTATTAGAATCACTTTTATTCATAATCATAACTATAAATATCGAATAGATATTTCTGTGCATAAGTATCTAAACTGTTGTTTTCCTTATAATATAAATATTCTAACTTATAGCGCATTAAAACTAGCTTAGTTACCGTTATCCGAGGGCGTCCGTAACGGATTCTTATTGCAGATTTAATATCTACCCAGTTTGAATCCCGTGTGGTGTGTACGTGCCGCGAATGTTAAGACTAGAGATCCGGATGCCAGTCAAAATTATATCGGAGAAACCAGGGCCACACTATATTAAATGCACCTTTATTGGCACGCGAAACGTAACAAACGAATAATATCAATAATGTTATAGTGTGTCATTATCATTAGCAAAAAGTCTAAAAGACTTGACACACAAGTATGATGTATGTAAAAGTGATAAAATGAAGCATTCCTTAAAAGGTCACAGTATCGTACGCTAAGAGATTGGCCCTCTCCATGGACGTGATAGGCCCCCTCCCCTGACGACGGGGCTTGGTACTCGGGTAAACGCGCTACCTGGGACAGCGAAGGGTGGGACCACTAGACCGGTCAGTGAGTTAGGAACCGGCTGACTGGCCGGCCCGAGAGTGACCGCTGGGGGCTCGATGTACGGAGCCCGCAGACAAGCGGTCAGGCTGCGTCCCAGCGCGGACGCGGCCGCAGTGAAGGCCGCGGAGTGAGAGGGCAGTCGGTATGTCGACCGCAGCTGTCCCTATCCTCCGCGGCCTTGCGGGGCCGCCGATGGTGACGTGGAGGGGAAGGAATTAAACATAAAAAAGCTATAGCAGCAGGTAATGAAGAACTAAAAGGTCTCAATGCTTGCAATTTCAGCTCTCCTAGTTATAGCTACAAAAAAAAATACACTTCACGCCTTTAATCCCAAAGAGGGGTAGGCAGAGGCACTTGCTAAAGCGCAAGTACCCACAGTTCACCAAGCGTATTTGACCCAAACGTGACAGGGGGTGAGCCCATCGCCGTTATAGGGTTCACACACCTTGTGGTGTGCGGGTTTCATCACGATGTTGTCCTTCACCGTACGAGCGTTGCGTTGCGTACATAGGCTCTGAAAAAGAGTCCCATTGGTACACGTCCAGTAGCCGGACTCGAACCCGGGACCTCCCGGTTACAAGTCAAGGGTCCGACCAACTGGACCACAGACGCACTCAACTCTATTACAACTACCATTTTTATTATAAATTTATAGAAATATTTTTTATAGAATCTATATACTTAATTAAATTTCACCTTCCCAATTTAATATTCAAGAAATTGATATTAAAATACAATTGTCGTACTATGTGTTGTTGTTACTGCACACTATATTACGAACGATTGCACTGTCACTATCCAATGTTCCCCATGGTAACAAATAAAAGTTAGTACTTCATTTCACTCGTATTTATTCTGACTCCAAATATAGAAGGCGCACAAGACGTGTGCGCAGGCAAAGCGGGTGTGGAAACGACTGGCGTGCGCGGGGCACATAACGCGCACACATACAAAAATGCTTACTTGCTAAAGTCGCTACATACATCCCCTTCTTTTTAAATTTTATTTCATATAAAATTGAAGTGACCAACAAAATTAAAATTTCAAAAATTATAACTCTCCTTATTTTACAAGTCGGTTGAAGTTACTATTACAATACAATGTTTACACAATGCGATAAGTATATTGCTGAACGGGCACAACGCTCGCCTTGTTGCTTCAAGTGTCGAGTTTACAAAACCAATGAATCTTGAACTAACATAATAATTCTGAGGTGATTCTATTTTTAGATTGACATACATACTTAGTTTGGAAAAAAAATTTTTTTGTTGTCGGACTGAATTCGAGTGCAAAGATTAACTTAACTACCTTTTCCTAGCCCTACGATTGCTCTTGGGATCCGTATTGAGTATCCCCTGATACTCAACCAGTCTAGGTGAATTATACATTTCAAAATTAAATGTACTTATGTTAGGTACCACAGTTAGATACTAAGAATAAACCTTAGGTTATAAACAAGAACTTACTTACTAAATTGATAATTATACATAAGTCGATCGATCGCTTTACATATCTACCTACTTGTATGTATATCTACTGGGATCACAAACACAAAAATAAAGGTATAGGTACATTATGTAATCACACTGCGGTAGTCTTAATATGTTGATTCTGAAATGCTACCAGTTCTTTTCTGAACCATTTCTTCGATGATGCTGCAAGTTTTCTATGTAGTACATACAACACTAAAAATGTTAACACTACACCCATCACTGTGACAATAATTCCATAGTTGTTAATTTTGTCCTGCAGCTGCTGCGTGGAAGCGTTATTCGCTCCATTCTGTGCAATGATTACCTCCTCGGTTTTCTTTTCTACACTGTATGTTTTTCCCATGGTTAAAATGGTACAAACGATAAATGTAACTCTCACAATACTTAGGAATTAGTTGTCCGTACAAAAAATATATTTAGAATGAGATAATTATATGCAATCTGCTGTATTTAAAAAAAAATCAATCTGGTAACAAACATCTTTTTTTGTTTACAAATCAAATTTTACTTTTGGCCTAATTGTTCTGCCACTTCGCGATTTCGTGATAGAGGGCTTATAACCACCTCTAGCTATGCTATTATCGCTCGCGTTATTTGGTTGTTTGATTGATTTTTCTTTAGGATGCTGTGGAATGTTGTTACCAATTTGCTCTTTTTCGTTTGATTTTATTACAAATGCAGGTTTGATGCGATCGATCGAGATATCTGCTTGCTTATTATCTAGTTGAATTTTGAAAATCTTTGTCCCCCTCTTAATCACTGCGTAAGGTCCTTCATAAGGTGGAGACAAGGGCTTTCGCGTACTATCTACTCTTACAAATACATGGGTGCAAGTACTCAATTCTGGGTGCACAAACATAGTTTTATCATTTGAGAACTTTCGTTCCTTTGGTTGTAAGCTTTGGAATGTTCGTTTTAATCCCTGTACGTACGCTTGTGGGTCTGAAATTGTGCCTGAATTTGCGTAAAAATCTCCTGGCAACCTCAAACAATGCCCTATCGTCATCTCTGCTGCGCTGACAAACTTGTTATCAGATTGGCAGGCAGCTCTGAGACCTAGTAGTACAGTGTTCATTTCGGTAATCCAATCGCTATTATTACCATCAAGTCGTGCTTTTAATGCTACTTTCATTGATCGGTGCCATCGTTCCACTTTGCCGTTACTCTGCGGGTGGTAGGCTGTTGTGCGAATTCTTTTTATACCTAACAGCTTGGTTAGTTCTAAAAATAGTTCACTTTCGAATTGACTACCTCTATCAGTTGTCATTTTAAGAGGAGTTCCGAACCGACATATCCAAGTTTCATACACTGCCTTGGCAACGGTTTCTGCTGTTATACATTTTACAGGACACGCCTCCGGCCACCTTGTTCGCCTATCTATCATTGTTACTAGATACCTATAGCCTTGTTCACTAGTTGGTAACGGTCCTACGATGTCTACGTGAATGTGTTCGAATCTATCACAATTGTCAAAATTACCGAATTGTGATACTGTGTGACGTTGTATTTTTGACTTCTGACAATTAACACATGTTTTTGCCCATTGACCAATATCTTTGTTCATGCTTGGCCAAAAGAATCTGCGACTGGTCATCTTCCTAGTCGTGTTACATCCTGGATGACTAACTCCGTGAATCAAATCGAAAACAGTTCTTCTAAGTGATTCAGGTACATACGGTCTAACGTCCTGTGTTGAGGTTTCGCAATAAACCCAAACATTGTGATCAGCAAAATAAAGTCTTTTGAATTCTAGTGTGAGTGAGTTGTCGCGCAATAACTGAAAGTCTGTGTCAGCTTCCTGTGCTTGAGCTAATTCTTGGTAATCTAACGCTGTGGGGCATGTTATTGTTTCGATACGTGACAACGCGTCAGCGACCTGGTTATCGTTTCCTTTCACGTGTTGGATGTTTGTTGTAAATTCGCTGATGAACAACAACTGACGAACTCGCCTGGGCAATTCTTTCTGTGAATTAGATGTTAGTTTTGAAAATGCGCATGTCAATGGTTTATGGTCTGTAAAAATTGTCAGATCCCTTCCTTCGATCCAATCCCTGAAATAAACCACTGCTGAATATATGCCTAACAACTCTTTGTCATACGTACTATACTTTTGTTCGGTGCTTTTTAACCTTCTTGAAAAATAACCAAGTGGTTTCCACTGGTTCTCAACTTTTTGTTGTAGCACCGCTCCTATGCAAGTATCTGATGCATCCGTCATGAGAGCTAGACTAGCGTCTGACAATGGGTGTGACAGTAATGTTGCATTTTCCAAAGCCTGTTTGCTTTGTTCGAATGCGACATTAGACTTTTCGTCCCAATTAATTTCGCGTCTGTCCTTTTTCTTCGCGCCTATTAAATGTTTGTTTAGCTCACCCTGATGATTTGCTGCATCTGGAATATGACACCTATAAAAGTTAATCATGCCTAGGTATCGTCTTAGCTGTTCTACGGTCTTTGGTTTTGGATAGCTTAGGATGGCCTGTATTTTCTCGCTAAGTGGTTTGAGACCTTCACTTGACACTTCATAACCCAAAAACTCTAAATTTTGCTGCCCAAAAACACATTTTTTTTGGTTGATTGTGATGCCGAATTCCTGAAATCGACTGAACAATTTTTCTAAATGCTGCTTATGCGTACTTTCGTCGACTGACGCAATAATGACGTCATCCAAATACCCGAAAAGAAAAGATGCTGACTCATTTTGACTTTGACTTTCCTGAGATTCTGTACCTTCAGAAAAAGTTTCTATTCCTTCTAGAACAGTGTTGTTCATGAATCGTTGGAATGTTTGCGCGGCATTTCGCAAACCAAATGACATTCTAGGAAATTCAAAAAGTCCAAAAGGTGTGATAATTGCTGTTTTTTCGATATCTTCCTCTGCTACCGGAATAAAATGGTATGACCTATTTATGTCGACTCTACTGAAAATGACCTTTTTCGCCATTCCGTACGTGAAATCCTGTAAACGGGGTACTGGGTACCTGTCGGGTTTTGTGATACTATTTAATGCACGATAATCCCCGCAAGGTCGGATATCGCCTCCTTTTTTAGGTACTACATGTAAAGGACTGGCCCATGGGCTTTTTGACGGTCTACAAATACCTAACTCCTGCATGGCCTGAAATTCCTTCTTCACCCTAGCGTACCTATCGATATTTAAACGTCTGACTTTTGCGTGGACCGGCGGACCTGTAGTCTGAATGTGATGCACGACCGAATGCTGTGGTACATCTTTGAAAGACATTGGCTTAACTATCTCCGGGTAGTTCGATAGTAGATCCGCGTACGGATGATCGCTACTGATAATTTTAACGGAACCATCCTCATAATCAATTTTAGGCCCACAAACGTACAAACCAGTGACTAAATCGACTATTCTGTTGTTAAACAAATCGACTGTGAGTTTGAACTGTTTTAAGAAATCGGCACCTAGTATTGGTTGCTTGACGTCACAAACAATGAACGTCCACTTAAAATTACGTCTAAGCCCGAAACTTAATTCTACCTCACAGATTCCGTAGGTTTTGATTTCACTGTTGTTTGCGGCAAATAGTTTGTAATCACCCTTTTTAATGTTTTTTGCATTTACACACTTTTTCGGCAAAACTGAAACATTAGCGCCTGTATCCACTAAAAATGCTAGTTTTGTACGATTGTCTCTGACTAATAATCGGTGATTTCTGCTAATATCCCGATGTGTACACTCGTCCACCGAATTCGAATGCACTTGAGTTAGTTTTCCTGCTTACCTTTGTACGCGCAGGGCTTCTCACATTTGGTCGCACGCTCCTTGAAACGGTAGTGATACCAGCATACCCACTCTGCGCTGCTGGGCTGGCGTCCTCGGGAACGCGACCTGGACCTCGCTCTGCCTCGGTACTGGCCTCGGGATGGTGATCGTCCGCGTTGTGGCTGCGTCTCACTTCGAAGAGCTGCGATGACGCTTGCTGTGAACTTGGAGAAATACTGCTCCAAGTTTTCTGCCGACACGGGTGCGCGAGAGGTGCTCGCTACTTCCGCCACGTCGCCGTATCCCATGTTCTCCATCACTTTATCGGCCAAATCTGCCAGCTTCTCCAGAGACTGGTCCTCGCACACAGCTATGACTGTTCGGACTGCCATAGGCATTCTCGAGATGAATAGACTTTTGAGAGTCTGTTCAGAGACTTGGGTGGATGTCCCTAGCTCGGTCATTTGGCGCAGTAATTGCGAAGGCTTTTGTGTTCCCAGGTGCAGATCAGAGACCAGCTTCTGGAACTGTTGTTCTGCACTCTCCTCGTATACCTTCAGCAGGCGTTCTTTGAGTTTTCCGTACTTGTTTGCTTCCGGAGGTCTGAGTAGGATGTCGGAGACCTGTTTCAGCTCTTCACGACCAAGCTTAGCAACCACCAAATTAAAGTTGCTCTCATCACTCTGCTTCTGTGGAGCGATTATCGCCTCGAATCGAGCGAACCATACTCGCGGCATTTCGGTCCAAAATTCTGGTAGTTTGGCCGCCAGGGATATCGCTGCCAGCTGCTCCCTGTCCTCCATCTTTGGTTCCTGGAGAGGACCTTTATCTCCAGCAAACGAAGTTGAAGGTGCGCTTGGCAGTTTATCGGGACGTGGTGATGGCTGCGGAAACATCACCACGGAGTCGTCCCCTCACTGCTCCCACATTGCTGCGTCGGTTTGTCACCACTGTCGTACTATGTGTTGTTGTTACTGCACACTATATTACGAACGATTGCACTGTCACTATACAATGTTCCCCATGGTAACAAATAAAAGTTAGTACTTCATTTCACTCGTATTTATTCTGACTCCAAATATAGAAGGCGCACAAGACGTGTGCGCAGGCAAAGCGGGTGTGGAAACGACTGGCGTGCGCGGGGCACATAACGCGCACACATACAAAAATGCTTACTTGCTAAAGTCGCTACACAATACAACAATAAGAAACTAACTCTTATATATAGTTATAAATAATTAATATCTTTATTGAAAGAAAAAAAAATACTAATTAAATAAGTCATATCTAAAAGCTCCAGCCGAGCCAGACTTAACTTTGGCTCCTACGGCCACGGTTTGAAGTTACGGCCTAACCGGTACCTAATGAACAAGTGCGCTCCATTCTAAACCACATCGCTGCTTAACATCAGACAGGATGGTGGTCAAACGCATTGTAATTAAAATAAAAAAATTAGAAGAGCGAAAATAATGTACCAAAATGTATAAATGGAATATTTTTTTTGATAAATTGATTTCGTTCAACCTTCATACGCTATTACGCTCAACGAATTTTTCCAATTTAACAAATTTTAATGTGTGTATCGCTTTTAATTCCTGTTATTATTGCGTTAAATCCAACTTTCACCTTATTCATTAGTATAGATTCAGCGAATGAAATGTTCCGTAGTTACATTGTGAATTTGTCATCGATTTTTTTTTGTTTTAAAGTCTCTAGTTGCCTTAGGTTTAGTTATGGCCAGGTAAAGTTTCTATATGTTAAAAGTATAAATCGATACTCCAAGTGAAAATATGAAAAGCCAGTTAAAAATACTCACTCATGATATAAGCCGGAGAACAATTATCGCCAATCGCCGCCTCAAATAGCTCCAGTAAAATTAACAGCATGAACGAGTTAGGAAAACTTTTAGCGAATCCGAGAAAAGCGGCCATCACTCTAGATATAATTATGGCTGCTTTCCGGCTGATTCTTAAAAGGTGAATGTCAATATGCATGACATTCACCTGCAATGCATGTTTCTATTTATTTTTGAAGTTGAAGAAAATTCCTTGGTGGAATTTTATGTTATGGTCTATATCATGAATTGTTATACTGATATTGTATTTCAAAAAAAGGTATTTATTAGATTATACAACGTTAACGACAGACACTTAACAGATGCCGATAGACTTACCAAACTAATATGTGTTATACACGTTTGTGAGTGTGTGTACATTTGTTACTCTTTCACGCAAAAACTACTGAACGTATATCATCTACATATCCAACATTTAGGCTAACGATGAACCCAATTAGGCTATCATACAACATTTATTACATATTAATCGTTTAAACCGGGTATAACGGCGCAAAATTTACCAAAGACAAGCATTCAGCTTACCTTCGTTATTTGCAAGTGCGTGTTTGTTTAAAAAATCTTTATCTTTAAACGAGCAATTCTTGTGTATATATATATATAATTGGAATCTCGGAAACGGCTGCACCGATTTTCATGAAATTTGGTATGTAGAGGGATTTGGGGGCGATAAATCGATCTAGCTAGGTTTAATTTTTAGAAAACATCTTTCCTACCGTGTTTTCGGGCATGAAAAATTGCTCAAATTGTTAATACGACTCTTACTGACATCTATTGCCGAGTAGTAATACTATGCTATACGTAGGATGGTGCGGGGAACGTTTTGGTTTTGAAGTAACTAGAGATGGGGTTATGAAAAAATCGAAGGAAAATAATCGATTTTTTTACTTGTTCGATACGGTTTATATCGGAGACAAAATCGATTCTGAAAATTTAATTTATGGTAAAAAACGCTAATTTTTTAATTCGAGCGAAGCTCGGTCGTCCAGGTACTGATTTATAATATAGGTACTGCGTGTAAAAATACTATAGGAAAAAGTTACAATTAAATTAATTATTTCCACTTGTAGAACAAGTAGAGTTTCGCTTGGTATTGCTGCTTTACGCCGGCGCTCGCTGCCACAGTAATTCTACATAGAAAGTTGCCACCGAGTCCCATCTGGCCGCGCTGGCCTTTGACTTTGCCAACCGCCACACCCGGATGTAGGCGATCAGTAAGCCATTACCGCGAACGTCGTGTTTTGAGCTTGGTTCGATATTTGATTCAAAGCTTTGATTGATTGGATGCGTTGTAGTTAATCAGCCATTTAACGCATAATGAAACAGTCTTACTGTTATTAGTGATACTACCGAGAATTACTCAACGCGCATTGTAAAACTATAACGATAAACGATTGGTTAAAACGATAGTCATGCAATAAATGTTATTTTCTAATAGAAGATAGATTTGACTTTTCGAGTAAGCATATTTTTCAAGATTTCTTTCTACTTTGTCAATGGTCCTCCGAAAAATCGAAGTACTGAAGTTGTTCCTTTTCGTTAGTTCTACAATACAACTACGACACTTGGGCTTTTACACACAGTTTAGCAACTGCATTCTGTTTCGGGCTTGCGTTCTACCTCGCGGAGAAGCGGTGTAATGGAGGTGAGGGTTAAATCCGTGAAGGAAAGGGAATAGAGTAAATGAAAGGACAGCGTATCAGTACCCTGATCCAGAGCAACGGGTGTCAGAGAGAGCAGGGCTCGCGGCGTTCAGAACGGTCCAAGTTTATGCCTGAGTGACCGATATGGACTCCGCTGAAGTCGTCCGAGCGTAGACGATATTACGTCTTCTACTCCTTCTTGGTCCCGTCTTCTTGAACTTGAAAGGACTATTAGTCGGTAGTTATGCCGACCTTCCCTTCCCCCTTCTCGTGGCGTAAAAATGGAACGGTACGTCATTTTAAGTAGTAAAATAAATGGATTTACTTTTTACCTGTCGGTCAGTTGCCTCTGAATAAGATGACCAAACACCGTTATAATAAACCATCGTTTCCAAGACGGCTTAGGTTGAAGTGAAATTATAAATATTTATTTAGGCACTCTGCCCAGGGATGGTAGTGAACTTGCGAGACATTTTTTGTTTAATGTGACTGTTATTTTATGTTGACTTTTTATTGATTTGTTTTGTATTATAATTATTTTGTCATGACTACACTATTAATGAGTTGTAAACGAAGCATAGCGGATTTGATTATTATAGGTTTATTAATTATGTTCTATTTTAACTTAATATTTTAGCACTTAGTTTAAATTTAATGTTTTTTATTTCAATTTAAATGTTGTGAAAATTTTACAGTATAAAAATTAATATGAATTCATACATAATACATACATTCATACCTACATAGGTCTGGACTAGGATTATAAAAATATGCATTTGTTTATTGTTTATAATGTGGGTCATCCATATCAACCATGCTTATATATATACCCATCAATGGGAGTGATTAAATTAAAAATGACAGCCACGCAGCTTTGAGATATGACATAAAATAAATTAACGCTGTTATTGGCTGTTATATCTTTTTTGCGATTAATCGCAAACCGATTAAAACAAAAGACAGCTTTTATATCTCCATTTTCATATATGTAGCCATTCCTATAGTCTCGCGGTGCGGTGAAGTTCTACCACGGCGCCTAGAAGACCGGGTTCGAGTCCGTAGATAAGTGCGAACTTATCTATTTTGCATCTGAATCGTAGACGAAACAATACTATATCTATGATCAACAATAGAAAACGTCGATGAAAGTACGAGATAAAAAAAAGTTTAATATTTTTTACATTGGTCAAAAATAATTACATTTTCATGAAAAAAAAATGGTTTTGAAAACCGAATGTCGTAGTTCCTTTTTTGTAGTTGTTCCGTTGGTTGTTGATATAGTATAGAATTTTGTTCCATTTGTGAAAATAGAATCGTATTTCTTTTTCGGATTAGCCATTTTACACGAAAATATAAATACAAAACTATAAATCATCTAAATCATAATAAAAAGGGATTATTCTGCTATGAACCCGCGACTTAGCATGCGTCAATTACCTGGAACTGATCCAGTAAGAATACTAGAAATTTAGATTGCTTTTAGATTATGTATGTGTATTCATAATACTATATTATATTAATATCATAATACTATCGAAAATTATAAACCCAAAAAGGCGAAGTGTACTCACTCACGAAATTCATCCGAAATGTTTACCTGTAATTTACGTCTTCTGTCTGTCGTCTACGAATATGAAGTTAATGCAGTGCATTCCATTTAATAATAACGCGAATCCGAGCTAAGATATGACCTGGATTTGGTACGGTCCTAAACTACTGAACTTTGTGAGCCCTTTGTCTAAATGTACCTATAGATTTTTCACGTTCCGCCATATTGTGTGTTCGAACCAATTTAACTTGATTTTTCCGCGGGATACTTTTGTATTTTTAATGAGATAGGTATATAAAAATGTAAAGGACCCATACAACAACCGGTTCTTACGTTGGAACCAACTTGTGAATGGAACCAAAGGAGTTTCTTTCATAATTGTTTCCGCGTGTGGTCTTCAAAGGTGTAAAGACGTATACGACTGTAACGTGCAAAACCAATTTTTAACCTTATTTCCAAAGAAAAAGAAGTGTTATTGTATATATCGCATAGTTATAACAAAAAGGACCCAATACGAAACATGCCCATTTTGTAATTTAAGTTTTGTATCTTTTATTTTAAGGTTTAATTTCATAAAATGCACCATTTTGTTTTGTGTCACTTTTGTTCTAACTGTGCGATATCATTGATCATTGTGGCTCTTATGACCTGTAAGAGATCGTCGACTTCCTTTTTTGTCACTAAAACTTTGTGAATTGAACGCACACTCCAAAATAAAACGTAACAATATAATACATAAATATACAATGTGACAGTTTCGCCACCTGCAATAATTTTCCAAATCATAAGTACATTTGAATGAAAATATCTAAAACTACACCACAGTAACACAGTACGTTTTTACAGATGAGGATGAATCTTCTGAGCCGTGACAGTAAGACAGTTGAAATTTTCACAGAATATTTATTTATTTATGCCAAGGAAAATTAACAGCAAGATACTACACTTAAATAAACATATAATATAACACAAGAGCATATAATATGTATTTTTATTGTCGCTATAACAACAACTGCTAAAATAAAAAATAGCAAGGTAGTGTACAGAACCCTACGTGCGCGAGTCTGACTCGCACTTGACCCGTTTTTAGTTTTCATGTTCTTTAACTTTAATACCGACTGACATTCACAATCACACCTCTGAACACCAGACGAAAGCCTACAGGTACTTTAAGGATATAATATTTTCTCCCTTCATAGTTTATTCTAAGTTTATAACAAACCAAATTATTCTAACAAACCAAATATTAATAACAATTCATTAATCAACTAAGCTACTCAACCAACACACAAAAAGATCTCTCATTTATAAAACGCTACGCAGACGATCGCGGGCATAACTAGCTTTTGAAAATACAATACAAAACAAAATGTTCATACACACGGAGGCTTAAGTTTTCCCGCGAGTGTGAGCTCGCTGACTGGAGGAGTCAACTCCTCCAATAACAATAGCACTAATTACTTTCTGCTGTCTGACTTTCTCTGTCGAACTGTGTGGTCTCGTTCTCACTGGGCGTCGTGCCTCGGAATCGAAGTCGTCGAATTACGGAAAAGAACTGGTTCGTTGTTGATATCCGTAGCGTTACAGATGAATTAATATTACATTACTTGAATGTTTCAAGTTTCTTTTAAATAAGATATTTATCATACAAATAATTCTACATACAGTAAAATTAAAAAAAAAAAACCGCCCAGACGAATAAGGAATCTATTTCGCTTTCGTTAAAAAAGCTTCCTTTTTATTTAAACTTTAAACTTAATCAATGATAACAGTGAGTGTCACAGACAGTTAATAGTATGACTATTCTTAAATAGCTCAGTACGAGATAATTAGGTATGTTCTATGGTTTATTATTTTTAATGATTATTTTTATTTTATTTCATCATCATCGGCCCGTACTTGTCCACTGTGGGACATAGGGCTCTCCAATTGCACGCCCCAATTGTTTGATCTGTTTTATTTTATTTACTGACATTAAATTACGTTTGACGAAGCTTATAGCAGATTAGCTGTGACTACGTTCACGTGGGATGGTATATCTAGTTATATAGATAGTATTTTATTATTTTAATTATTTAGGTTAATCTACATATAAAAGGCGAAACTGACTGACTTATCAACGCACAGACTAAACGTAGGCACCTGAAATTTGGAAGGGACGTAGCGGTACCTAGTACCTAAACCGTGAGGGCGCACTAAGAAAGGACTTTCCGAAATTCCCAACGGAATGTGAATTAGCGAAAAAATCCTTGTGTATGAAAAAACTAAACCGCTCAAGTTAGATGCTTGAAATTTTGTAGGTACCATAGTAACTTAAAGCTCAGCTACAACAGGATATTGGAAAACCTCCACGGGAACGGGAGTCAGCGGCAAAAACATTTTATGAAAAATATTAAACCGCGTAAGATATTGAAATTTGTCATGCAAGGTGCATGCTAATTTAAGTCATGACTGGGACAAAATCTCATGGGAACGGGAATAGCGCGAAAACTTTTGTATAGAAAAAATAAAATACACCGAGTAAAATACATGCTTGATTTTTTTAAGTGTATGTGTATCTTAGTTAAATAATTATGTACCGCTTCATGGGAATGGGAAACATATTTTTCATGAAAAAGTAGTAGCGCTATCTTCAGAACAATTATAATGTTGTTTTTAAATATTGTATTTTCATAGAAAAATAAAAGTTTTAAATGTTTTAATGCAACATTAATTATTACATTCGACACACCGCGAAGAATACTGAAATGTGTGAATACTATTTAAACTTGGGTTGTGTGCGTGGTTTGTTTACACGTACCTGCCTGTCTATGTGCTAAACGCGGATGTACAGGCACATACATTATTATCTGTATATAATATACTTTATTAGATTTAGATATTAGCGAATATTTAAAAAGGTTGCACTAATTCGTCACAAAAATAGTGTTGTACTATTGGAATATTCCTTATGAGTAGGTACTTACTTAAGATATTTTATCTTCACAATAGCTGTTTTATAAAATTCAGTTATTAATATCTCAAGGGGTTCTGAACTATTTCACAAGGATAGCAATGTGACAGTCGCCCTCGTTTTACACGAGTACAGGAACTATTCCTACTTATGAAGTCCTCTAAGCATGATAACAATACCCATAGATACAGTATGTGTTCTTCATCGTCATCATCATCATCAGCCCATATTTGTCCACTGCTGGACATAGGTCTCTCCAATTGCACGCCACTGTGATGTATATTCGGCTTCTCGCACCCACCTTCTGCCAGCCATCATGCGCATATCATCAGTCCACCTCGCCTGAGGGTGTCCTACACTCCGTTTGCCGAGACACGGTCTCCACTCGAGAACTCGTTTGCCCCAAGAGTCGTCGGTTCTACGGCTTATATGGCCGGCCCACTGTTACTTCAACTTGCTAAACCGATGACTTTGGTTCTCTGCCGAATCACTTCGTTTCTGAGAAACGCCGAGCATAGTCCTTTCCATAGCACGCTGTGCGACTTTGAGCTTGTAGGCTAGCCGAACCGTCAGTGTCCACGTCTCAGCTCCGTATGCCATTACAGGTAGGACAAACTGATTGAAGACTTTTGTCTTCTATATATATATTCTGTAAAAATGTCAAGTGTCTTACCGTTCCATTTCATAAGGTCCAGCTTCATCTGTTAAAACATGCAAAAAGGCTAAATCGTGCCTTTATGCCCATGTTTGTATACCTACAGGAATAATTGTATTGATATCATTTTCTTATAAACAACGTTTTTGGTCGTTCTGGTGTGAGAATGAGCAGACTGGATGGCAACATTACGCGGGAGCACGCCACATATTACTTACTGACTATACGTAGGAGAAACAGAGCTGTCGTAAATGAACTCCGTCTAGCGCGAGTGTTTAACCCTTCCACTTATGGCGAAACATATCTTCAATGGAAATTGTAGTACCCAAATTCGAAAGAAAGATCGAACATAGCTAAGAACACGCCCGATCAAATCAGCTTTCAAACATAGAAAAGCGCCTTAAAATCGGTTCATTCGTTTAGGAGCTACGATGCCACAGACAGACACACGGATACACACGTCAAACTTATAACGCCCTGTCTTTTTGCGTCGTGGGGTTTAAACAGAGCCAATATTAAACGTGCATGTCTATTGTCGTGTGGTGTAGTGTACAATAGTGTAGTGTAGCATAATCATATTTAGCACGTAAGTTATTATTTAATAGCCTTCAGTCTAAGCCGAACCCCACGAATATCCGTCTTTTATTTACACCTAGCGCCACACCTCACAGTCGCTATAATAACAAATGCAAATAAGAATAAAAATAGTTATATAAATTGAAAAATTAAAAAACTCCCGATTTTAAATGTTAGTGTCGTGTCTTTTCATTTGATACTCTACTTGAACATCCTTACTATCCTTACTAATATTATAAATGCGAAAGTGACTCTGTCTGTCTGTCTGTCTGTTACGCTTTCCCGCTTAAACCTCTCTACCGATTTTAATGAAATTTGGCACAGACAATCTTTAGACCCTGAGCTAGAACATAGGCTACTTTTTATTGCAAAATAGGGGTGGTAAGGGGTTGAAAAGGGGGATGGAAGTTTGTATGGGATTTCTTAATTTTAAAAGATAAAACCATGAAACTTTATATTTAAGCACTTGATAAGAAATAATAAAACATTTGTTCTAGCGTTTTTGAAATTTCGAACTGTGAGGGGATGAAATAAAGGTTGAAAGTTTGTATGAAGTTCGTAATTTTTGAAGATAAAAACATTACATTTTGTATTTAAGCACTAAATAAGATACAAAAATCGTTTGTTTTAGCATTTTTACTTTTTTACCAGTGTGGGGGTGAAATAGGGGTTAAAAGTTTGTATGGGTGTTCGTCATTTTTAAGATAAAACCATGAGACTTGGTACGTAGGTCTCTTAGGATGTGCAGAGTTTTTCTACAAACGGAATTCCGAAATTCGAACGGAACGGAACTGATTCGGAACGGGAACTACGAAACCAAACTT
This sequence comes from Conopomorpha cramerella, assembly GCA_012932125.1. Lineage (NCBI taxonomy): Eukaryota > Metazoa > Arthropoda > Insecta > Lepidoptera > Gracillariidae > Conopomorpha > Conopomorpha cramerella. The sequence continues at coordinate 26,036 of SJJU01001286.1, read as the reverse complement.
TTTGTATAGGTACAAAATCTTAAGCACTGAACCTAGGAACATGATATTTAGAAGTTTTGGGTGTATCAAGTTAAAAAAAATTGGCTTTGAAGTAAAAAATCCTTTTAACGAATACTCTGCATCACCGCCGCTGTCATTGGTCGTCGGTCGTCGTCGCGCACATTCGCCGAAGTGTGGCGTGGCGGCCGGCAACGGCGCTGTCGTGTGGTGGGGGAGCGCACGAATCTACATAACTATGCCTACCCGAACGGGCAGATACGTGAGGGCAGACGACGTTGTCGGACGCATGCGATTAGAGAAATTTGCGCTACAAAGATTTAGGTACTTTTTTCGATCCAGTAAAATTATTTTATTGTTTCGTATTTTTTTAAGTAGGTAGTATTTTTTTATTAGTTAGGTCCTATAAATTAATTTTGTACATGCTTAATATTTCGGGATCTTTTAGTTCATAGTTAATAGTATTATTAGTTTATAGTTATAGTAGGTAAGATAGTTTCCGTTACTTTAAAAAAACCGATTTGCTTTTATTTCCCTTTTTTAATTAATCTAATAGGTCGTAGTAGGTGTAAAACTAAACTAACCTACTTACCTCCTACTATTTTTATGCATTGGTAGTAAATAAGTATGTATTGGTAATTTAATTTCTTAGTTCCTTTATTTTTCAATTTAAACGTGACTTATACACATCGTCGTGCGAGCGTAAATTTTTACTACGTAGGTGGTTATTAGAGGTTTTTATTTGATAACAAATCTCAATCTGTATATCTGTTTTCTTCGATTCATTTTATTTTTGTTTTTTACGATGCCTCGCAAACGAAAGTCCAATTTAGCTAATAGCTCTAGCAGAGCTCGGGCTGCTAAACTTGCTAGATCACTGGAATCCGAAGAGGATTCACAGATCCGTCGGACTTTAGATGCCGTCACACAGCTCAAAGGGCTGTTGATACTTTTGAGCAAACGCAGACCCGTCATAATTTAGACGCTGATCGTCATGCTGCACAAAGGGCTGCACAGACCTCTCAGCAGACCCAAGCTCGCCAAGTCTTGGATCCCGAGCGTCACGCGGCTCAAAGAGCTGCTGAGACTTCACAGCAGACCCAAGCTCGCCAGGTCTTAGATGCCGAGCGTCACGCAGCTCAAAGAGCTGTTGAGACCTCTCAGCAAACCTAAGAAGTTTTGATTCCCCGCATATCCATGATCCCTACAGATTTACCTTTTCAGTTTAAAAGAATCCAGTTTCCCCTCAAACCAGCCTTCGCAAGGACCATTAACAAAGCTCAAGGGCAAACACTTTAAAGTAGCAGGTGTCCATTTAGAGAAAAACTGTTTCTCGCATGGCCAACTGTACGTGGCCTGCTCGCGAGTGTCGAGTCCAAACAATCTAATCCACATTTTAACAAATAATAACAAAACAGCAAACGTTGTATACAAAAATGTTTTAAATTAGATCATTGTCATTTTAATTAGGTCATTGTGTCTCTTGGACACAAAGGACCAATACATTTTCCTGAGTACTTTCTGCCACTCAATGCTATATCCAAATCTATACCGTTCCTTTAATCCATATCTAATATCTAATATTCAAATTAAAAGAACGCAGACAAAGTCGCGGGTACCGGCTATCTATATATAAGAGAAAGTCGTGTTAGTTACTACACTTATAATTCAAGAACGGCTGAACTAATTTAGCTTAAAGTTTGTAGAGATGTAGCTTAGAACCGAGGGAAGGAGAAGGTTCTTATGACAGAAAAAAAATAAAGAATTGCGTGGAAACTTAGAAAATTTAGGTATCCCCTCTAAGGCGGAACGAAGTTCGCGGGGGCAGCTAGTATTTGTATAAAGTTGACTTTTTTCCCCACTTTCAAGCCTCATAACTTTTGAACAACGTGTCTCATTTTGATTTAATAAACAGGTTCTAAATGTTTGTGCCGTGTTCTTTCATTTGTTTAACCACTTGGACATATGTCCAATTATAATTGTATTTACTCAAGAAACATTCTTCATCCCCACTTTCAACCCCCATAACTTTTGAGTGGGTGAACCGATTTCCACCAAACATAGCTAAGAACAGTCGCCCGTAAAACACCTGTAATACAAAAAAACTAAATTGAAATCGGTTCATTCGTTCGGTAGCTATGATGCCACAGACAGACTCGTCAAACTTATAACACCCCTCTTTTTGCGTCGGAGTTTAAAAAATAGGGGGGACCCCGTACAACAAACGTGATTTTTTTTTGGTAATTTTGTACGGAATTCACCCATCGTGCGCGTGTCTGACTTGCAATTGGCCGGTTTTTAGTTTACATGCAGTCCAACATTTAAGCCTTGGGCACACCAAACGCGGGTCGTGCGCGGAGCGTGCGTGGAGCAGCGCGGCACCCGTCACACCAAAAGCAGGGCGTGCGCGGCGCGGGAGCAGCGCGTGAGCTGCGCGTGAGCAGCGCGAGTCCGCGCTCAAACTGCCGCGCAACTCGTTTGGTGTGTCAGGTCAGTATGGCGACCATAGTAATACAGCGCCGATGACCCGCGCTGCTCCTGCGCTGCTCACGCGCCACGCACGCCCCGCGCACGCGCTGCCGCGCTCGATCTGTAGCGACGGGAGCAGCGCGGGTCGTGCGCGGCGCGTGAGCAGCGCGTGAGAAGCGCGGGTCCGAGCTGCTTTTTTGGTCTGTCGTGCTTCATACATTTCCCTGCATTACAAACAGCTCGAGTCCGCGCTGCTCCCGCGCCGCGCACGCCCCGCTTTTGGTGTGCCGGAGGCATTACTTTTATACCGACTGACATTCACACCTCTGAACTCCAGACGAAAACCTACAGGTACTTTAATTATATAATATCCTAAATTCATAACAAAAAAATATCGTACTATTTTTTTTTTGTAAAGATGGACTGGAAACTAGTTTTTTTGTTTTTCTGTGTATTTAAGTCGAACTGAGCCGAAGACGTGCTGGTGTCCTCTGACAATTAAACAACATCTTTCCTTTTAATTAAAGTCGATCAAATATTTGCTCAGCTCTCCGTGACGCAGCCGGTGGATAAGTGCTAGATAGTGGACGCCGGGAGATTTCTGTTTTTGTTACTCTTTGCTACTCCACTTTCATTACGACTGCAATAGATGTATTTTTCAATATTTTTAACAATAACAGATACATCATCAGAAACAACAGATCATCATGAGGTTTTGCACAAATAATCGTCCACGGTATACTACAGTAGACATCAACATCAACATACAAGTATCTGACATTTATCGTACCTTGTTTGTGAACGGTGTACGCCAGGTACATAATGAGTAAATTAAGCAGTTATCTAGAACTGGAATTTAACTTTATAGATAATTAGGCAATTATGGCTTTGACCAAAAACTCTTTTCTGCAGAATAGTTTGGAAGGTATAAAAGCCGTTCGGAATTTTAAAACCTCAATTTTTCGAACATTTACTCAATATCTGACTGCAATTTCTAAGGTTCTCGAAAAATTGATAAATTCTCGTCTAACAAAATTTCTTCTTAACTATGCTCTACTATCCCCGCAACAATACGGATTTAGATCATGTTTGTCCACCGAAGACGCAGTTCTGTCCCTTACTACTCATATTGTTGAAACTGTTGACAGTGGAAACAAGTGTTTAACTGTTTTCACCGACCTTAAAAAGGCCTTTGATACGGTTTCAATCCCTCTCCTAGTAAACAAAATGGAACAATGAGAATTAGAGCATTACCTCTGGAGCTACTACGATCCCACTTGAATGAGCGTTATCAAAAGGTTAAAATAGACAAATTAATTAGCTCTGAAGAACAAATTACTTATGGGGTTCCCCAGGGAAGCGTTCTTGGCCCCACTCTGTTCGTCATCTATGTAAATAGTCTCTACAACCTCCAACTTAACTATGGAAAAATATACGCCTATGCTGATGAAACTGCCATTGTGTTTAAAGGTAAAACCTGGGAAAGTACAAAGCAACATGCTGAAAAAGGTCTTTCAATAATGCAAGCTGGTTAGACAAAAACCTCTTAACTCTTCTCTCAACGTTGATAAAACCAACTACATTTTCTTCACAAAATCCTCACGAACCCAGCCTTCAAATCTGTCAATAAAAATTCATACGTGTAATATTCACTCTAATCTTCAAGGTAATATCTTGCAATGTACCTGCAAGGAAATCTGTTAAGTCCAGTCCATTAAATATTTAGGCGTCCTCGTCGATCAACATTTGTCGTGGCATCCTCACATTGATTTAACTACCTCTAGAATTCGAAAATTAATTTACATCTTCAAAAACCTAAGGAATGTTGCAAACAGATATATAATGCGAATAACGTACATGGCCCTTGCCCAATCGTTATTAACATATTGCCTAACAGCCTGGGGAAGCGGTTCCAAAATAAAGTTCCTCGAATTTGAAAGAGCACAAAGAGCTCTCCTTAAAGTAATACATTTCTTACCTTACAGATATCCCACTACTGACCTATACATTCATGCCGACGTTCTTTCTGTTAGAAAATTATATATTTGGAACTTAATTCTAAAAAAACATAAAACAAGTGTCTATGACCGAAATCTAGAAGCCAATAAGAGAGTAAAACATAACGTCATGCCTTACAATGCTGTAGAATCAGCTTTTGCTGCAAGACAGTAAAATAATCTAGCAAGTCTTGTTTATAACAAAATTAATAAAGTACTTGGCATATATCATATGTCATACTATGAATGCAAATCAGTCCTTCAAATATGGATTAAAAATAAAGTTTATGAGGAAATAGAGTCTCTTTTGTACCCCCAATACTCAATATTGGGGGTTGTAGTTGTATAATTGATAAACATTGTAGATTACCTACCAGTTACCCTACCAGTTACCCTTAAAATTATTTTAAAATAGTAGTAACCTCGTCCAAATACTCTCAAACACTTACATACTCCCCCCCCCCCCCCCCATACACACGTAACATATTCATACGTTTAAATATAGATAACACATACTCGTCACAAAAAAGTCATAGGTAACACACAATCCCGACCACATACATAGCACACCTTATACCAGAGGGTAGGTAGAGACTACAGATCTCCATTTGTCACGGTCCTGACATAACCCTTTCGCTTCATCTACATTCATACATCTTTTCATACATGACCTTCGGTTTCGAGTACTTTTCAGGCCACCTTCGGCCAGGACATCACCAATCTGGTCTGTATATGTCCTTCTGGGCGACCTCTACTCACCCGGCCCATTACATCACCCATATAAATCTCTTTCGTCAATCGACTTTCATACATTCTCTCCATATGCCCAAACCACCGAAGCATGCCCTTTTCAATCTTAGTCACTACATCTTCTTTCAAACTGCAACTTTCTCTTATCACACTATTCCTTATTCTGTCATTCAATGTCACGCCTTTCATGCTCCGCAATGACCGCATTTCTACGGCATTGACTTTACTTTTATGCTTCTTCTGCCATACACAACTTTCACTCCCGTACATTAAGGTAGGTGCCAGTACAGCGTCATGGACAGCCAATCTTGCCTTTTTCGAAATGAATTGGCTCTCCATAACACTGCGAAGGGCACCGTTAACCTTATTACCCGCTCTCACTCTTCTTTCAATATCTTTGTCAAACTTTCCATCACTTGTAAATAGAGATCCCAAATATACAAACTCATCCACTTGTTTAACTTTCTCATCGTCAATCACGCACTCACAAACAGTCCTTTCATTATTTTCGACTACCATTACCCTTATAAAGTGGAACGATTACGGCTTTTCACCAATCACTTGGTATTCGGCCGTATCGCCAACATGCATTAAAAATAAGGTACAGCAGGTTCGCCACCACCGCACCCTACAGCCCTCAGCATCTCCAACGAAATCCTATCATACCCTGCCGCTTTTCCAGTTTTCATTCCATTCATAGCCTTGAAAATTTCATTCGGATGTATATTACTTTTACTCTCTTCGCCATCCATATTAACCGCATCAACCGAAGTCGACGCGGTGCTACATTCAAACAAATTTTCAAAGCATTCCTTCCATCTTCCTACAACCATACTTTTTCATTCAAATCCTTATCTCTAATTGCTTTCATGCTATGATTCTCTGACTTACTTCTGGCTGACCGGACTAGTTTCCAAAAAAGCCGAATATTATTTTGGAAGTTGTCAGAGAACCTCTTTTCATTCCGCTCTTTTAACTCATTCTTCTTACGTACTATCAGTTCTTTCACTCTCTTCTTTAAACACTTGTACTGAGTCATTTTTCTTTCACTTTCATCCACATTCGTTGCTTGGGTGTTGGCTCTCATGGCCAACACGTCCATCCATGCTTTTTTCTTTTCATTCACACCCTTGCTTACTTCCTCATCCCACCAAAGCTCACAGTCTTTGGAGACATTCTTCCTCTTTCGCACCCCGCATACCTCAGTGGCTATCTCAACCATACCATTTTTAAAAACATTCCATACATTATCTATCTCATCTTCTCTTATTTCTTCATTCACTATACTGAGTTTTTCTTTCAGCATTGATTCATACTTCTCTTTCACGTCATCCTTCCGGAGTTGATCAACTTTTATTCTTTGCAAGCCTGTGTTGACAACAGGACCCCGATGACGCCAACCCCGGAACAAACCACTAATTCGGCTGACAACCAAATAATGATCGGTCCCAACATTAGCACCGCGATAAACCCTAGTGTCAAGCACATGCTGCTTCAGTCGTCCATCCACAATCACAAAGTCAATCATACTTCTATCTACACCCCGCTGCCAAGTATACGTGTGGATCTTCCTGTGATCAAACATGGTGTTTGTCACAGCAAGATCCCAGTCCATACATATTTCGAGAAGGCTCTCACCGTTCTCGTTCACTCTTTCATCGCCAAACAAACCCAGATCATACAAATCACGCTGTATACCCACTTTTCCATTAAAATCCCCTAGCACTATGATCAACTCATTTCTCTTACATTCTGACAGCACACCCCTGACATTCTCCCAGAACTCTTCGCGTTCTCTAAGTGGCTTAGACATGTCCGGTGCATATACACCCAACACGAACAAGTGCTTTATGCCAACATTGAGTCTCGCCCATGTGAGTCTGGGGTTCACGCATTCGTAGCACGTAATACAAGTTTGGAAAAAAGAGGAATATAGCTTTTTCTGTGAAAATAAAAGGATAATTTGTGAATAGTTGCAAAATTGAAACAAACAGCTGTTATAGTGCTCCGATAGCATCTAATTATCTTCTGATAAAATTAAAACTCAAACTACTTTACTAACAAAAATACTGGTACAGAGTGTAAGTTGAATAATATCTGTTCTAATCTTAAAAAAAGAAGTGAAGTGAAGAAGACAAAATACGAACTAACACTCGTATTTTTTTACTAGTAAGACGAAAACATTTACAATCGAGTCTTCCGTAGGTACACTCGTGTTGGATGGTACTGTAAAAATATTTACTTTGTGTCGATGAAAAATAAACAATATTCAATGTTCGATCTACGAGGTCAGTTGTCGTTTCATTCGCATGTGGGTGGAGATTGTTTCTTATTTGTGCTGCAATCAGCCGGCGATTGGAAACCGGCGGGCGGCGATCCGAGTTCTATTCACAGATATTGTTTTTGAAGTACACACCATCAAGTGAAGGTACACCTAAATTGAAATCTCACTTTTCATTCGTTGTATTGAGGAAGGGTAATTTTGTTATTAAATTTAGCTAGCGAATGCTAAAATGAAGAAAGAATTACAGAGAGATAAACTTTTCCAAAAAACTAGTTACAAATTACTTTTTGTAAAAATAATCATTGTAGAAAAGCAGGTGCTTTAAAAAAACCGCTGCCATTATTCAAAACCTCTAAATCTGGTTAAGATTCCCTCTCTAACGATAAAAAGGTTCCTCAAATCGTGATATGCGCATCAGCTCGTCATCCATTGTATTAAATCCGCGCAAACTATTCCTTTAGCTGACAAGGATCTCTCGATGTGGAATCAGTGTAGAGAATGATATTGGTTGGGATTCAAAAACTCTTTTATTTTTTTTGAATCCGGCTCAGCAAAGCGTGTGCCCAAGATTGAACATGCAGTTTTTTGCTTTTGTTATTTATTTTTTTTCAGATCTTTCCCGGAATCTGTATAACATTTGTGCGTCTGAATCCCTATTTCCCCTGGTTACTGTATGTGCTAGAGTGACAAAATAACTGACTGTCAAGTGTAATGTATTTTAAAAGTTACTGAACTTAAAACATAACATATCCTATCAAAAAAAGTATAATAATGTGCCTGTTTGATGGTGAAGATTTTCACGTAGATCTCATTTCCGTAGGCCAAGTCTTTAACAACCCAACGATACAAAGAGGAGAGAAGCTAAAGAAACCAAGACGATGTCGTCCGCACAATCGGTGATGTTTCTTGAGGATCTTTTCACTATGTATCGTCTAGCAAAACATAAACAAAACTGGAGATAAAATGGAATCTCATTTTACCATCCTCTATCAGGTATTTGATGTCAAGATTAAGTACGCTTGGTGTTTAGATTTATTTATTACTAGCGACCCGCCCCGGCTTCGCACGGGTGCAATGGCGATATAATTGTTGTCTAAATTCCATAACACAAGTGCTTTAGCTACTTAACATGGGATGAAGACAATGTCTGTGTTGTTGTAAAATATTTATTTATTTATTTATAGTACACAATTTATTTATAAATAACATTTACAGCTCTTTTGTCATTAGACAATAAAAACAGGTTTTGGGATCTTGCTATGTTCTTGAAAGAGCGACTCAATTGGCGAGTGAAAAACACTCAACGCTCAAATCTAAGCCCGCAACATTGAAACTTTGACACCGGGATTTATTCATGGTAATAATAAATTGCAAACGATACCTATATATTTCTGCAATGTCACTCGTGGTAGGCAAATAATATAGTCCTCTACTATGCTCTCCAACAGGAACTTTATTTGCAAGGATTATGACGTTTTAGTCAGGAGTATCTACTAGTGCTCTCTAAATTATCCCACTCGCATTTTATCTATACTTATAATAAAACTGTTCAGGGTCCAAAACTGTACATTGATACTTTATTTTACAAAAATACCGGTGAAGTATATCAATATACCGTTACAGAAGCTGAATTCTATATTTATGGTAAAAATGTCTGTCTGTCTATTTGTCCGCGAATCACGTGAAAACGGCTTGACAGATTTTGATGAAATTTGGCTCGCAGATACTTTCTACACTGGAATAAGATTAAGGCTAATTTTATCCCGGAATTCAATTTGGTTCCCGTAGGATCGTCCATAAACGTCAATTTCCAAACGGCTGAACGTATCGTAATGAAACTTTCTTTGGTTGATAAGATTTTCAGAGTTCTGGAGTGAGTATAGGTCATACACGTAATATCTAAAATGAAACTGCGAAATGTACATTAATATAAAGATGGATTATTTCACACGCATCTTGCATGCGCCAATAGCTCAGTGGTCATGCATCGGTAAATGTAAGTTGTAATGAGTGCTTGTGTTTCGAATCTTCACATGGGACAATTTGGTTTTTGCTTTATTTTTAATTTCTTTTATGGAAAAAGGCAGGTATTCTGGAATTTAGGAAAAAAACACAAATTTGTCAACAATAAATAATATAATATATCTATAATAAATAATATAATAATATCTCTCGTCTATATATCCTCAAACCAAAAGTGACAAAATGATTGTTAATGCCAAATTGTAGAAGTATTTACAAAATGTAAAACAATTAATTATTAAAACCCGAAGACGCTATTCCGCGCGGACGGAGTCGCGGCTAGCTATCATAGCACAGCTAGCTATTATACATATAATATAGCAGTTATGAGAATTTAACATATCTCGCAGTGATCTGATAAAATCTCTGTCGGTTGTGCGAAACTTAAACACCGCGTGGATGCTTGTGTATCTAGATCTAGACTAAAATAAAAAAAAAATAAAAAAAAAATACACTTCACGCCTTTAATCCCAATAAATTAGCAGAAATTTGTGATGTGCATCGGGTCAAAGTGGCAGCAAGCTCCCAGCTAAATGTCACTTAACTGGCAAGTGTACACTTTTTTCTACACATCATCAGCCACATAATGTCCACTGCTGGACGAGGGCCTCCCCCAATGAGATCCGTCATTTGGGGTGAAATGCCAGTAATCGCCACGCTTGGCAGGCGGGTTGGCGATCGCAGTGGTGTTGTGGTTTAACTCACAGAGAGCGCTGCTGCCCGTTCTCTGGAGAGCTCCCTCGGTCGCCTCTTACGACCCCCATGACGGGAAAAGTTGGGCTGGGGTGGTGACACATGTATTCTATTTTTCTACACATGTCCTTGAATTGCCATAAAACCATCCTCAATGAATTTCTTAGGTACTCCTGAAAGAGGTCATTTAAAAAGCGTTATAATAACATCATTACCTCTAGTGCATGAATAGTTTAGATTTCGGACGATCGCTGGTAAGAAGAGAGTGAAGTGGTTCAGATGGAGAAAGAATTTCTTCTAATTTTACTTTTCCTTGTAAGCAGCACATGTCTTTCGATTCGTCCTCTAATTTCAACGCCAAGCAATGTTAACACACTACGACATGGTACGCTACGACCTATTGAAACTATACCATCGTCCTTATATACATTAGAAAGATTATAATTCATGGCAGAATTTTCTTTATTTACCCATGAATTAGTTACTCCATCGGACATGCTTCTTTGGTTCGGTGTTACCATGTAGGTGCCTGTACGGATATCTAACGCGGGTATGCTGTGTGTAAAAGAACCCCGAGCAATGGTCTTAGAAACGTTATTGGGGCCGTTAATATGAACAACTTTTTTGCTCAGTGTCCTTTTACATTCAGTATATTAATTTATCTTATCTAATGTAATGTAATAAACCTATCTTTGTATTAGATTTTTAATGAAATATTTATTTATTTTTAGTCATTGTCGAAGAATGAAAGCAAATTTGTTTTATACTATGTAATGATTATTATCACTATCCTACTGGATGCCACTGCAGGGCCTCTCTTTCTTTTCTCCATACTTCCCGATTCCGCACTGATGTCTACTAGTCTTTGTCCTGGCGGGCGATTTCGTCGCACGTAATACTTTAATAAATTTATTGTTAACGTATTGCGTTATGGTTGGTGTTTTGACGAAGATTCTTGCAGTTTTTAGTTTACCATCGACACCGCTTCGCTTTTGTCGAGTCTTGTCATATGTTGCTTCTTTAGTTAGAACAGTATTGTGCAATGATTGCCCTGCGTCAAATAAGTTGCCAAAAAAGGTCTCACTTATTTGTACTATCACTGAAGAAAAAAGAAAAGAGTCATATTATGTTCATAAGGTAACTCGTTCGATTATATTGACCATTGTGGACTGTGCTGGGAGCCTACAGTTGAAGTTTAGTCTTATGAAATTAGTTATCGTTATAGAAAAATTCAGTTATTTTTGGTTAAAATATTTTTTTGTTTGCTGTGCCCAGTACTAACCACTTTTGTTGCGAAATAGGGTACTTCCGCTCATGTGTTAAAAAGAGCAAACCGTTTGAATTACTAAAAACGTTTCCTACAAAAGGCTTTCGATTTTCCCTATCGCGATACCATAATAATTAAATTATCGGAATTAATTCCGCTTAGGATTGTTCGGTGAAATACTGAAGAAGGGAATTGAAAAAAACTACTCTGTCTACTCTGACTCGATAGAGGGGAGCCAACTGTTGTCAGAGCTGGACTATAACGGTGTTTTTCAGAGACGTTGCACTAATCCTGGGCCAGAGTTAGTCAACAATTTAGACTGCGGGCTAGCGCTGGTTTACGGAAAAGTATATTCAGAGTGACAGACTAGGGATAACCCACAGGTTAAGGTAGTTAGCCTAGTTTATCGGTGGGCTAGCTAGCAAACGTCACGAAATGTCAATGTCAAGTTGTCAATAGTTTTTGTACGTTTTGGATTGGATGTTTGGATGCCGTTGCCATTGATAGTTGTGAAAATTATTCTATCAACTACTATCTGTTTGCTGTTCATACTGTTACGCCCGGGGGTCGAGAAACAACGAATAGAATGGCGTAGAAGTGCATTGAACATTCGAGAGGCCTAAAGAACATTCCAGTATCCAAGTCGACGCATACAAAACACTACACAGTGCCTATATGCTAACAGATACTCATGGAACCATCTAGAGGTCTCTGTACTTTGATACCTACCACCAACGACTGGAATGTTCCAGAAGAAGGAATCAAACACTTGTGGTGTGAAAGTCCAACTACCTATAACCAACTACTTGTATCCTGTGAGTATAGGTATCCGAATGTAATAGAAAAGTCTCGAATGTTCGGCTACTTGTGTACTTATGTAAGTACATGCCGTTAGTATAGTAGCCGTTATACCTACTTACCCACTGTTGGGTGTAGGTATAAACACGCGAGCCGACGGTTAGGTATTTAATTATTATTATTAGCGTACCCACCCCCCAAATACGTAACAATACGATATAGGTACATGAGTACCTATTTGTTGAAAGAAAATGGAAGAAGTTTTCGAGAGAATTTATAAGCAATCCTAGAATATATAGAAAAAGAAAGGACCCCTTTGAAGAATACACGGAGAAGGAATTTATGCGAAAATATAGATTTTCCAAACGAGAGGTCATTATAATTATAGATTTGTTAAGAAACGACCTTAATGAATCTGCTACGGATAGGAATAGAATTCAAATTTCAGATTGTTTAAAACGAAGATCTAAGAAGCCTTTGAAGTGCATTTTAGTATATGGCAGAATGTCCAGTAACTAGACTAAAAGATAGCTCTATAGGCTTTGTTAGACCGTGGGATAACTGTCTGTCTGAATAACAAAACAAATAAACTGGCGTGTAAACCTAAACTACAAGCTACCAAACCCAACCATGGCCCCTGGTTTAGCGATACGTCTCTAAATAACACTATAAGAATATTCGACGTCTCTCTTGGGACAATTTAATGCGATTAGGCACTTAGCGAGACTCTATCATATATGGAACATATACAACGTGTAGCCGAATAAACGTAGCAACCATGAAACTGCATACTCAGCAGCAGGAATAGAGTCCATTTCAGCACAATACAAAATAGGTTAATTTTTTTAGATTTTGTACCTTTTTGTCTTGCCCTTTCTTAACAGCTATTAAGTAGGTACTTTCTTAGATCAATGAACTTCGTGTTACATAGGTACACACACACGCCACGCTGTTCGAGCTTGCAGATTGGGGTGGCGGGGCAGGGAGTGACGGGGTAGGCGTGAGCTAGTTTGCCCTTGAACCACCTAATTAGTCGAGCGGCGCGTGCCCATGCAGATGGATGTATTTTTTTTTCAACATTTCCGCGCGCGAATGTGTGACACAATGTTCAATGTTCACTATTCCAACAGTACTATGAAATAGTACGGGTAAGAGCCTGATGTGATGATAATGTCAGTGAAACAGTGCGAGTGTACCGAGACCTGTCTCGGAGTAGGTAACTACCTGAGTTACCTACTCGTTGCAACCTATTTACCTCGAAGCGCGTCGTCGCCCTAGACCCGCGCCGGGCGAGACCGGCATAGAGTTAGAAAATAATCACAATTTCTAGCAATCGTAAATAAAATAATAACTTCTGAAATATTGGTTAAATATTTTTTTAATAGTCACGTATCTTACGAAAAGATACACGTGGTGTGGAATGGTTGTAACGCTTATTCCTTTACACGTTGTAGGTAGTCCACTCAGGTCCGTGTTAGATATTAAAGGCAACTGCGCCTCAAGTTTTACATGTACAAGCGGCATAATTATTATATACGTATATGCGTGCATAGAAAGAATACACATTGTTGTAGACTTATCTAAACATCAATATGCCTAATGAATCCTCAAGTGAGTTTGTTCACAGACTTATCCTCGAACGAAATTGTTAATTTTGTTGTATAGACTTGTTTTCATCAGTCTGGCTAAGAGAGAGGTACCCAGGAATGAGGTTTGGATGTTTCTGCTGTCTCGGTCCAGGTTGGACAGAACCTTGATACGAGCTTTGAAATCTCTGGTTCCAGTGCCAGTGTCAGGGTTAACGGGCTTTACTCAGACTGGTTTGGCATCAATAAAGGTTTCAGACAGGGATGCGCAGCGTCATAGTGGATGTTAAATTTGTTCATGGACAGTTGTTTGGAAGATGAAAGAACGTGAATGGTAGATATGGGTGGATTAATCGTCAAATGTCTTTTATATGTCGACGATCAAGTTCTTCTTTTTTTGCAGCAGATGCTTAATCGTATGAATGAGTCATTGAAAACGAAAGGAAAATAAATTAAATTAAAACAGTAACCACCTACCTTAATGTACGGGAGTGAAAGTTGGGTATGGCAGAAGAAGCATAAAAGTACAGTCAATGCCGTAAAAATGCGGCCACTAACTACTAAGCAAACCACGATCGTTGCATTGTGTCCAAAGGTTCGTCCCAGAAGGACATACATCGACCAGATTGGTGATGTCCTGGTGGGAGATGGCGTTAAAAGTACTCGATACCGGAGATCACGTATGAAATGATGTACGAATGTAGATGAAACGAAAGGAGTATGTTAGGACCGTGACAAATTGAGATGTGTAGTCTCTGCCTACCCCTCTGGGAGACAGGCGTGAAGTATATGTATGTATGTATGAAATGGAAAAAACGAAACTCGAGAAACGCTCTTAATTCGTTGACATATTTATTTGCTGATATTACTACAAAATCGTGAAATGTTACACCGACCCCAACTAGCAACTAACACAGAACAACGACTAAGTAAGTATTTAGCTGCCTAGTTTTACGCAATTGTTACTTTCGCGATGTTCTTAAGCTTTTACATTTCACTGTCCAATGTTTGTACAGAGAAAAAAATAAAAAAATGGTTCCAGTGGCACTTTTGTTACCGTGGCTCGGTTTGTGATATCTATGGAATTTAGCGCGAGTTGGGTCGAGGATTTTCGCCCTAATAAAGTTTTTGAAGGTTCGTTCAGTTTGCGGGTTTGCAATAGTTTTTCCAGTTACTCAGTAACGAAATAACCAACTAGCTTGGTAGCACGCGGCTACATTTTTGTTCTAACCCTAACTATACGCTCTTCGCACGAAAAAAACCGACCGTTTACATTCAAAACTAAATGTACACTGTGGTGTTGCCAGCAATTTATTTATATATATTACATCCCGTTTCCTTATAAAATTCGGTACAAAATATAGCCGACGTGCAATCCGTAATCCAAGGTGTCAGCTAAATCCATTTCATTAGCCGTGTGGTGACGTGAAAATAATACAATATTTTTCATCACCCCAGTCCAACTTTTCCCGTCGTGGGGGTCTTAACCGAGTTCCCTTGGTCGGGAACGGGCAGCAGAGTTAAACCACAAAGCTATTGCGTTCGCCAACCCGCCTGCCAAGGGTGGCGATTATTGGATTTCCCCCCCCCAGAGATTCTTCCCCTAAAAAGTAACAAACATACATACTCACAAACAAAATTTCGCTTTAATACCAGCTGAACCGGCAAACGTTGTTTCGGTTATACATTATAAACCCTTAAAGGCTAGTAGTAACGTAACGGGTTACAATTCACCCAGGTTATTCATTGTTTTGACTGTAAGTTTCTAATTTGCGAAGTTGCCGTACTGAGACTCCGTGTATCCTCTTGATACGCCAGGTACAACAGACCAGATTTTGCTGTGGGCGAGCTGCCCGGGTGAAGTTTTAGCTGTAGTGGGGTACAAATACTGCTAGTTAATTAAGTTTAGCAGTCACTATAAAAAAATAGTATTGATTGTGAATAGAAGGTATATTTTTGTCGAGAGTATGAGTATTGAAAAAAAAACAGTTTTTAATATAAAAACTCATTGGTTAATAGAAAGTTTTTTTATAAAATTTCAGGCCTTAGTTTCAATGTAATTCTGGAAACAATTCCCGCTAAAATATTCATATGTTTTACCCTATTTGTGGGGTTACGGTTAAAAAAACAGGTGTCGATAACATGTACGCCATTTAGTAACTAACCATACAATATATGTCTTCTATCGGGTGCATTTCGGAGAGTGTGCTACGGAGTTGCATAACCTAATACCCCCATCGCGTTTTTACAATAGGACAACCAGGAGAACGGCAAAACGTCATCCATACCAGGTGGATTTGCCATTTACGCGAACCAAACGGTTTGCGTCCACTTTCATAGTGCGTACCGCCAGGATGTGGAACGACTTGCCGGAGTCTGTGTTTCCTGCGCAGTACAGTCTGAAGGTCTTCAAGTCACTGGCGTGAATAGGTACCTAATGAACAAGTGTGCTCCATCGTAGACCACATCGCTGCTTAACATCAGGCAGGATGGTGGTCAAACGCTTGTTCATGGTGATTAAAAAAAAAAAAACAAGCCTTCCACGATAAATGGTCTATTCAACACAAAACAAATTTTCCATTGTTATAATGCTCACCTATGTGGTCCCATCGCACTTCTGTCTCATTAGTACAACCCAGTACTACAGAGTTCACGTGTTCCTTCAGTTCTATTTGATTCCCAAAATTTCTGTCGCAGTGGGAACATTTTATTTGACTGGTGTCGAGGGAACTGTTGGCTTCTTCTGTAATTTAAATATATTAATATATAAAAAATCCAAAAAAAAAATACACTTCACGCCTTTAATCCCAAAGAGGGGTAGGCAGAGGCACTTGCTAAAGCAAGTACCCACGTTTCACCAAGCGTATTTAACCCAACGTGACAGGGGGTGAGCCCATCGCCGTTATAGGGTTCACACACCTTGTGGTGTGCGGGTTTCATCACGATGTTTCCTTCACCGTACGAGCGTTGCGTTGCGTACATAGGCTCTGAAAAAGAGTCCCATTGGTACACGTCCAGTAGCCGGACTCGAACCCCCAAGTCAAGGGTCCGACCAACTGGTCCACAGACGCTCTAAAAAATCCAGTGTCATAAATAAATACATATTTCACAACAACACACACATTGCCTTCATCCCATGTTAACTAGCTAAAGCACTTGTGTTATGGAAATCAGACAACGAAATATACTTACTTAAATACTTTTTTTTTCTTTTAAATACAAACTTATATAAATAAAACACCCAGACACGTCCAACAAGTGCTTAAATGCTCATCACCTAAGCACCTGTCAGCGGTGGGAATCGAACCCACGACCCTACTACGGAGCAGAGTCAGACATGCTGACCACTACACCAACGGACCCGCCAATATCATGTCATGTTGTTTGTTCCCAATGAACTCTTCACCAAGGCTACCGATATTCACAAAAGTTGGCATTTATATGTAACTAGTGAACGCCCCGCGATTTCATTCGCGTTGTTTCAGTATTTCATACAAACTATAACGCTCTCTATAAGCGACGCCGAACCAACAGGATCGGGGTAAAAAGTATCCTAAATGGTCCGTCTCCCGGTTTCTAAGTGCTAACTCCCACCCAATTTTTTCAACCAATCGGCTTCAGCCGTTCTTAGTTTAAAATGGACGTAGCTAACACGACTCGAAACTTTCTTATAAATACTTTCCTGCTAGTTGTCCCGGCAAAACTTTTGTTTTGCCTAGGATAAGTGCGCACTTTGTATTTTTCGTTTATTGGAGGAAATACACCTTTTACAACCTTGCCACGAATAATTCAAAGACGCAAATAAGCCAAATCGTCCAGCCGTTCTTACGAGTTTTAGCCAGACTAACGAAGCGGCGAATTCATCTTTTATTGATTTACATACAGATTTCGTCGCCAATTGAAAGAAGATAGGGATAGTTTTATTTCGTGACATCCACTGGGGCACAGGCCACGCGTGGAGGTTATACTAATCTTATATTCAATATTAATAGTAAGCACAGGACAACTCTGTCGAGTCACTAGTTATAAATAATAATTTATTGTCTTTTCACATGTTACAAAAGCGTCTGATGTTTGAATAAACATACATACACTTACGCCTGTCAGGAAAGAAAGCCTGTAAAGATCTAAGCATACATAGGGACAGACAGCGGGAGGCGACTTTGTATTATACTATGTATTGATACAGTCTTCCGTCGCGTAGTTGTTAAAGATCTAAGCATACATAGGGACAGTCAGCTGGAGGCGACTTTGTATTATACTATGTATTGATACAGTCTTCCGTCGCGTAGTTGTTAAAGATCTAAGCATACATAGGGACAGACAGCGGGAGGCGACTTTGTTTTATACTATGTATTGGTTTATCAACTTACCATCCATACTGTCGTATCTCAGTTGGCTGCATATTTTGCTAAATCCAATTTCAAAATCATTATTTGTTATTTCAATACCACTCTCTTCTAAAATACTCTCCTCAATACTGTTATCTGTATCATATTTATTTATTTCATTATTATGCTCGTTATCGTTATATTTTATTGCAACAGTTTCATGTTCGTTATTGTCACTTGATTCTTGACATTTGTTGACAGCTTCGATATTCTTTATGAAATTGTCAAGTTCTAAATCGTCTTCTACGGGCGTTATTTCTACATTAGTTTCGATATGTAATCCGCAGTGATTAATAATAGTTTCTCCGTCGTTATTAAAATTAATTTCATTAAAATTATCTATATTACAGTCTTTTTTATCTTCTTTAATTACAGAATATTTATCATTAGATATTATTTTAGCTTGGTCGAGATTACTCGAATCTAAATTAGCAATATTTTGAGCAAACGCTTTATTCAGTATTGGTTCTATCACGTCACTACCTCGATTGTCAAGTTTAAATACGTCCATTTGTTCCTTTGGTTCTGTGATTTCCGGACGTTTTAGAACAACAATATCAGAAGAATCTATAAAATCTTCTGGCACTGAATCAGTGTATTCTGCCACATTAGGTTTTCTTTCTTCATTGGCACAATCGTTTATTGCATTATCACCCTTCGGTACACTGTCGTTCTTGATTACAATATCATTATTGTCTGCACCACTGTTTTTAAATACACAATCTCTTGTGATATTATTAGCACTTTCCACTGTCAGGATATTTTCTGATTTACTTAAACCCTCTTTATTATCTTGACGTTTATTTTTCGATGGTACATATTCATTTTTTAAAAGTACACTATCATTACCTAAGACACCATCTTTGTTTATAGTTACAGGTACAAATTCCTTTTTAAACTTAATAGGAACTGTTGCACTGTTAGTCTTGGCTGGATTAATAAAACCGATTTTTTCAACAAAACAATCTTTTCTCAATTTTATCGGTATTACATTGCCTTTTTTATTAATAACCACACGAATGTTATTAAAATTACAATTCTTTGTTGGTATATCCACTTTATTCGCAACAGTTTTGTTATCAACGGAGAGTATATCATTGTTAATGTTTTTGATGACTGTTGGAGCCAAAGTATTTCTTTTAAGGATATTAATTTTCTTTGGAAAACTAGTTTTAACCTTGTTCAAATTATCTACAATAACTAGGCCTCCAGTATTAAGTTTAGTGACGTTTTTGACTGAATTAAATTTATTTAAGTCGCCATTCATGAATGTAGTACCCACTTTTAGTAATTCATTAGTTTTGAGAACATTAATTTTCTTTGGCGGACTAGTTTTTATCTTGTTCAAATTATCTTCACAGACTAGGCCTTCAGTATGAAGTTTGGTGACGTTTTTAAGTTTATTTAAGTCGTCATTCTTGAGTGTTGTACCGACTTTCAGTACTTCATTGATTTTAATTGATTGTTCTTTGTTCTTTAGTATATTATTGTCTTTCAAAGAAATATCATTAACTATAGGATTAAATTTGAGGATAGTGTTAGATTTGTCGGCGATCTTATCCGGTGGGTCAAGCCGCTCCGATATTACATTGCCTGAAATTAGAAACACAAAAAATAAATACACTTCACGCCTTTTAATTCCAAAGCGAGGTAGGCAGAGACACTTGCTAAAGCAAATGCCCACGGTTCAACGAGCGTATTTAACCCAACGTGACAGGGGGTGAGCCCATCGCCGTTATAGGGTTCACACACCTTGTGGTGTGCGGGTTTCATCACGATGTTGTCCTTCACCGTACGAGCGTTGCGTTGCGTACATAGGCTCTGAAAAAGAGTCCCATTGGTACACGTCCAGTAGCCGGACTCGAACCCGGACCTCCCGGTTACAAGTCAAGTGTCCGACCAACTGGACCACAGACGCTTCATATATCTCAGTATATTTTACAAAAACTGAATGAATTCAGTTTTTCTAAAATATATTCTTGATTGCAATCTTCTAAAATGTACTTGATCCCTAGACACTTTTGATCAGAAATAAAATGCCGCGAGGTACAAAGCAGCAGGTGACTTGGGACTGGCTCGTGTCGGAGCGAGCCGTCAGGGCGCGTGTCGAGGCGCGTCACGGGCCGGCCCATTGTGCGCCGGGCGTCGATGACTGCCGCAACAGGACAGATGAATTTAAACGTAGGCCAATTGCTGCTGTTGCGGCCCTTAGCTCTCGGACTCTGTGAATAATGAGGCAAGGGTTTTTGGGGACCCGTTGGTGATATGGTTTCGATTGGTTTGTCTAGTGTTGGGTTAGTTAGCCCTTAATCAGACAAGGTTAGGTGTGTTTCTGATGGATTTTGGACTCTATCGACGTTTGTTATTCCAATTCAATTCAATTCAATACAAATTCATTTATTTCGGGTAACAAAGGCCCATATTTTGTTAGTACTTACACTTAATACTAGATTTAGTAACATACACATAAATACAAAAACTTATTTCTACTACTTATTACACTAAAATAATTTGCTGGCTTCTCTGTTGATCACAACAATGCCCGATGTAGGCACAGTCTAGCCTACCAGCAATCATCATAAGGATGCTGTTGGAGCTGGCTCGCATAATTACCGACTCCATCACATAATCCTGAGTGATGTTTCTCATATATTCTAGCTTTTAAGTACAATTTGAAATTATTGTTTAAATAGTTATGTGTGTGTCTAGTGTTACATACCTTATGTGATTATTCTTTGGTAACTTCTCTGAAATCTCCAGTGAAGACATTCAATAAGGTTCAAAGTATGTGTTGGTCAAGTGGCTATATATATACTAGCCTTTGTTTGATTAAGGTACGTTTCGGAGCCAGTGCAGGTATCGATTACTTTAGTTTAGTTTAGGGACGATTACTTACTTTTGTTTTTATATTCATGAATGACGTTCATCAAGCCTTGTGTTATGCTACTGTATATCTGTATGTTATAGCACTTATAACGATGAAATAAAGAAATTTTGACTTTGACTTTGTATAGTTTGGCCACAATCGTTAAAACTTTTCTAAGACGCTCGGGATCAGTCTTCGCACCTAATCCCATGGCGAAGTAGACAGAGGCACTTGCGACGCAAATGCCCATTATTGACCAAGCGTAACCCAATGTAATGGGTCGTGAATAGTACTATTTTAAGTTCTCTCTAATTTATAAATAACTAATAAGTAAGTCAATTAATTGTCATGTCCTGTAGTAGAGGTGACCTCTTATAAGTTATTTCTCACCAGATATGAATAGTAATGAAAGACAAATTAACTGTATAAAGGCCGTCATAGGTGGAAATTATAATACAGAGTGTAAAAGGACCCCGAGCAATGGTCTTAGAAACGTTTAACTTTTTAACTTTTGCGAAAAAAAATTTCGTTTACCGTCATGGTAAAAGTTGTTCATATTGTTGAGCACAACCATGTTTCAAAGACCATTTCTCGGGGTCTTATTTCTGTGATCTCAACTAATATATAGGTCATTTGCCATACCGTAATTGTTAGCTCAGTGATCGGTCAATGAAATAAAATGCGTGGACTGTAACACCAAGTATTAAAAGATATTAACAATAAATGTAAGATTCGCGACAATTATAGCGATGCCCGATCGTAGGTGTGGTGTCGTCAATGGGTAGACGAAAAAGTGCTTGTCGTGAGCGTATGCCGTGAAATGAAGAAACAAATCCACCGCGACGACGTTCGGAGACCCGATAGTCTCCAAAAGCAATAAATATTTTCTTAAATAGAATAATACTAGTGGACGCCCCGCGATTTCATTCGCGTAGTTTCAGTATTTCATACAAACTATAACATCCTCTATATAGCGACGCGACCAACAGGATCGGGGTAAAAAGTATCCTATGTCCTTCTCCTGGCTCTAAACTACCTACCTGACAATTTTCAGCTAAATCGGTTCAGCCGTTCTTGAGTTATAAGAGGAGTAACTAACACGACTTTCTTTTATGTATATAGATTATAGCTACGTCTGCGCCGACCTTTATACTATTAAACAAACTTTGAACGGAAATAGCAAACCTACCTCTATCAGCCAATGCGGCATTCGTACGAACGGAAAAATAAGCCCCAACTTCACCGGTAAATAAAGTAAAAACAAAAAGAAATCGTAAAAACGTCCAAATACAAGTAGACGAAAACAGAACCCTGTGCCAAGACTGGCTAGTTTCCTACTTGTCCATTTCTTTCACTTCTCCGCTGGCTCGGGCGAGGGTAAACACCAGCGTTCAGCCCAAGTTTTTCTTTTTAAATCTCTCGAGGTGTGAATGTGTTTTTTGCAATTTTTTTTTTACACTTTTTTCTGGATCTTGTTGTTGCTGTGTTCTCGTGTGTTGTGTTTGAGGTTTTGCGGTTTGCGTATTTTTTTTATGCAGTCGGTTATTCAAATTGGGTAATGGCCTACATGGGTATTTTGTTGTTCAAAGTTTTGTTATGTGCATGGTTAAGTGGAGGAATGAGTAAAAACAAACAGGAAAAATCATTGTTAGTACCTATTTACTCACAATGCGTTGAATTTATTGTCATGTTTTAATTATAATCTGTAAAAAATGCAAATTTTGACACATTGATAACACCGAAATTTAAAAAAAAATTTTGAACGGAAGTAACGCACAAAATTTGTACGATATTCAAGATTTAGACGTTCTATTTTTTCTATGTTCTTTGTCTTTCAATATTAGTGACGTCATTTTGATGTTGAATTTGAAAACGAAGTATGAAAGTTAATCATTAGATATTTTTATATGTCTGTTAGTTGTCAGTAATTAAACTGGTACATTGTTTCTTAGATTTTTATCATTCGTAAGTAGTTACTTAGCCGTGTGGTGACGGCGAATAGAATACATGTGTCACCACCTCAGCTCAACTTTTCCCGTCATGAGGGTCGTAAGAGGCGACCGAGAGAACCCTCCAGAGGCCGGGCAGCAGCGCTCTCTGTGAGTTAAACCACAACACCGCTGCGATCGCCAACCCGCCTGCCAAGCGTGCCGATTATTGGCATTTTCCCTCAATTGATCATGGAAACCATTGCGGGAGGCCCTCGTCCAGCAGTGAACGTCATTTGGATGATGATGAATGAATGTATAATCTCAAATACAGTTCACACCTTTAAATCCCAAAGCGGGGTAGGCAGAGGCACTTGCATGCTTGCAAATGCCCACGGTTCACCAAGCGTATTTAACCCAATATAACAGGGGGTGAGCCTATCGCCGTTATAGGATTCACGCACCTTGCGGTGTGCGAGTTTCATCACGATGTTGCCTTTCACCGTACGAGCGTTGCGTTGCGTACATAGGCTCTGAAAAAGAGTCCCATTGGTACACGTCCAGTAGCCGGACTGTATTTATGACTGAATGTATCTATATAATCTCCTGCCCGGATTAATGTATTTTTCTAAAAAACTATTATCCGTACATGATCAAAGAAGATGAAGTGTCAAATCGTTCGTCGAAATAGTGAACAGACTATTGAGATATCTTATCTCAATAGTCTGTTGCGATATATATTATATTTCTAGTATATTATTATATAATTATGTGTATGTGTATGTTTTGTGTACAGCATGTTTATGTTTTTTCCTAGAACTATGTTGTAAGCAACATTATTTCCTCAAACATATGGCCACCTTAGCCACACCGCATAGCCCAAGGTTAGCTGGAAGATAATGCTTTGTAGCATTAAGTTCGCCTTTGTACAATTTTAGTGCAATAAAGTGTTAAATAAAAATAAGAAACACCAAGTACATTTTCATAAAAGCGTTCTAGAGAAATGTTACTCCGTCGCACACCAGTTCCACCACTTCATGAGCCACTCGAACTCGCCGTGGAAGTTGGTGTAAGCCTACTGGGTTATAATTTAAAAAAATAAACACTGACGCTGTACATCTAGAAGGGGCTAAAGTTACCTTTAACATTCACACTACACACTTCACGCCTTTTAATCCCAAAGCGGGGTAGGCAAAGGCACTTGCTAAAGCAAATACCCACGGTTCACCAAGCGTATTTAACCCAACGTGACAGGGGGTGAGCCCAAACCTTTATTTATAAATGCAATAAGAGCTATTCACTCTAAGGTTAGTCGCAGATAGTTATAATTTGCCTCTCTCTATCATACCTTATCGCAAAGAACGAGACACATTGATAATTACAAGAGGACTACCTGATCGTTAGTTGAAAATAATGCAAAATTAGATTACCTACTTTGCTATGGCAAAACTTTTCTGCAGAAGTGACTGGAGAAAACCTACCAAAGTTTTAGTAATTTCCGATACACTTTCCCCAAAAAGGCTATTCGCCATTCTATCCAAGTTTTATGTGTATGTTCTCGTAAAACGCGCGCTTCGGTTCAGCGGAGATGATAGGAAAAGTTCTTAAAGGACGGCGCGTATTTGAGTCCACTACAACAGTGCGTCTGATCGTGTGCGTTTTTTACGTACGTTTTTCTCTAGATTTTATAAAGCATTCCCGACTAAAAATGTTTTGAGAGTGTTTTATGACTATCAAAAACATTCCTTAAATATACATACATACACTTCACGCCTGTCTCCCAGAGGGGTAGGCAGAGACTACAGATCTCCATTTGTCACGGTCCTGACATACCCCTTTCGCTTCTACATTCATACATCTTTTCATACATGACCTCCAGTTTCGAGTACTTTTCACGCCACCTTCCTCCTTAAATATACAAAAAACTTATTATATAAAATATACATAAAAATCTTATTCAATAATTTCTAAACTGGTAAATAGAAGATACTCAAAGAACAGAACAATGCAAAATTGAGTTAGTTTTTTTTATATATAGTACGTATAAGTAGGTATAGTTGTAAGGTTATATAAATATATAAAAAGAGAAAACATTAGTGATTTTAATGTACGGTTTTTATTTTAAAAATAAACTAAAAAGTGTAAATGTAATGGAAACATTTCGATAATTGTTTCACAACTACAATTATTCTCTATTATGCCTGAGCAACCTATCTTGGAAATCGCAGCAGAAAACCAGACAGGATGTTGGTCAAACGCTGAACTATTTTATTTTTAATTGCTGTTCGTTAGCACGGCTAAAACTCGAGAACGACTGAACCGATTTTGATCTTGAAACATTCGTGGAAAGCCAGTGATAGTTCAGTTGTATTTCTCGCAATACACGCAATACAAATACGCCTTCCTACGGCAGGAAGCCTGCAAAAAAAAAAACGTTTCGCAGCGAACAAACGCACGGAAAAACGCAACTCTGTAGGATACGTCATCACCGTTGGGTTATAGCTGAAAATTGTGCTGCACCGGAGCTCGCCCGCGGCCGTGCTCGAGCTGCATATCCCCCGCGGAGGACCAAATGGCGTGGGAACGATATAGTGCACAAATTAGCACCCGAAATGGTGCAAATTTACCGTAGTACTAAGAACTATAACACGCTCGCGGTGTGTTAAGGGCTCGTTGTTTTGATATTTCACGCTAGTGAGTTGCTTATAAAACCGAAAAACATCTTCGTTTAAAACTTAAAATATGTATTTACTACATACATCAAAAGTGTCTAGAGATCAAGTACATTTTAGAAGATTGTAATCAAGAATGTATTTTACAAAAAATGAATTAATTCATAATTTATTCAAAATGTGGTGATAAGTCATTGATACAGGCATGAGGAATTAGGTAGGAGACCAATCCAGAAGATTAGATTTGATTTAAATAAATTAGATTTTTTTAAGAGCTAAAAATGTTCTTGATCCCTAGACACTTTTGATGTGTGTA
>SJJU01001285.1:0-35572 GCA_012932125.1 Conopomorpha cramerella | reverse complement strand
ACGCAACGCTCGTACGGTGAAGGACAACATCGTGATGAAACTCGCTCACCACAAGGTGTGTGAACCCTATAACGGCGATGGGCTCACCCCCTGTCACGCTGGGTTAAATACGCTTGGTGAACCGTGGGCATTTGCTTATAAAAGGCGTGAAGTGTACCTATTTATTTTTTTAATAGATAATTTCGTGCCACTCATGCATTTATTCCCTTCCTACTTTTGCTTTCTGTGCTTGTTGTGTGTAATGCATCATGCATTATCTATAACAACAAAACTCATGGCCTTGAATTTGGTAACAGTTTTTTTAACCATACCCCATGTTGCATATTTTTATTACCTACCACATCGTTCATTGTTCACGATATCGCCAAAACCGAGGTAAAACGGTGGGGTCATGTGGGTTTGCACCCACTAAAACCCCATAGTGATCAATCGCACGTTATTACCGGGGCCTCCGGAACAAACTAAGCCACTACACACAACATCCAAGGGTGGCCTCAGCTGCAAATCCGTATTTTACCTACCAGATCGTACATTGTTAACGACACCACCAAACCGATACCCAAAGAGGAAGATATAATCGTTTTGTCGAATACGGTACGTATCATGTTGATTAATTTATCTCCCAGCATACATTTCAAGTATTTTTTTATTTCTATTGTACACATTAAATAAGGTATCATTTTGGAGATGAGGTTAACAATTAAGGGCGAGTTTAACCCGGTTTCGTGGGAATTTCGAGATGAAATGTTATAGCATGTGTCACTACGATTTGTAAACTGTATTATTACATACATACACATACATACACTTCACGCCTGTCTCCCAGAGGGATAGGCAGAGACTACAGATCTCCATTTGTCACGATCCTGACATACCCCTTTTGCTTCATCTACATTCAAACATCTTTTCATACATGACCTCCGGTTTCGAGTACTTTTCACGCCACCTTCGGCCAGGACATCACCAATCTGGTCTTTATATGTCTTTCTGGGGCGACCTCTACTCATCCGGCCCATTACATCACCCATATAAATCTCTTTCGTCAATCGACTTTCATCCATTCTCTCCATATCCCCAAACCACCGAAGCATGCCCTTTTCAATCTTGGTCACTACGTCTTCCTTCAAACCGCAACTTTCCCTTATCACACTATTCCTTATCCTGTCATTCAATGTCACGCCTTTCATGCTCCGCAATGACCGCATTTCTACGGCATGTACTGTATTATTATAATGTTTAATTGAAATCCGTTTCGTAGTGTTTGTGTAAGATAATAGTAACAAACATCAAAGCATATAGACATCAATCCAAACGTTGACTTTGATAATACTATAGTAGGTTAATTGTTTTGTTTAAACTTACAAGCGCTGTTTCCATTGTTACCTGAAAAAGTGAATTGTTATTAATTTAAAATCTAAAAAAAATCTCAAGTCCAACCTATTTTATGTATCTCAGGGTAATCATTTGAAACATCATACATCACAGTATAATCATGTCAATATAAGATTATGATGAACGTCAGCTGAAATCGCTACCTCCGAGTTTATTAAAAAGTACGCAAAGTTTGATAAGCAAGTCTAATGCGTATACCCAATGAAAATAGGTAACTAGCGCTGATCATTTGCTTCATTCTGTATAAAATACATAAGGAGCTGCCAAGCTAGTATAGTATTGTTAATCTAAGCACCAGTTGATAGGTATCCAATAACATAATCAATTCCTGCATTCCTTCTATTAACGTTATTAAAAATGGAAATGTTCAATACGTACCACTGTTTGCTGCACTTCCAGCGGAAGACCCTGCTCCTGAGTCTGTAAGCAAGTGATTAATTTAAGTACAGTGCTGAAAATTAAATAAATCTGGTGATACTGATATTTTTTCCCTTTCCTTCCCATTATCTAGCAGAACATAACTCGTCGCATTGAAATTAGAAAAATTCTGTTATTTATGCTCCGAAATATTCTGGTTGCATATTTTTATTACATACTAGATCGTGTAGTGTTAACTGTTTACTTTTATAGTTATTTATATAGAATGACGCATTAATTTCAACTTGCTCCTGACGTATTGTTTTGGAGGTGTCGTTAACAATAATGGTACCAGTTGTACCACCCGGCGGTGTAACCGACTTTTTATCCTATATTCGTGGGAATTTCGAGATAAAATATAGCTTATTTGTTATTCCGATTAAGGTATAAGCTATAACATAGTAAAATTAATTGAAACCCTTCCCGTAGTTTTTGCGTGAGATATATAAACGTCGAGACTTCAAACATCCATCCAAACCTTGGCGGTTATCATTTGTTAATAGTAGGCTTATTGTATTTTTTTAAACTTACAAGCGTTGTTACCACTGTTGCCTGAAAAATTAAATTGTTATTAATATCAATTCTAAATTGTATTTAAATATTATTTTTATTCAGTAAGTTACTACAAAATTCAAAGTCAAAACTACTTTATCCATCTTAGATTAATCACTTAAAATATCATGTATCACGTAATTACAATATCAGTATAAGATTTAGGATAGTAAATTTAGATATAATCGTAATTATTATTATTAAAAAAGGAAAAATGCAAAACATACCACTGTTTGCTGCACTTCCAGCGGAAGACCCGGCTGCTGAATCTGTAAGCAAGTGGGTAATTTATGTACAGTATTAAAAATTAAATGTGATATCAATTCGTGCCAGGAAATATTTTTTTTAACAGTTTGCTTCGTAGCACAATATTGTGTTTTCCTGTTTGTAACTCATACATAATGAATTTGATAATATCTTTCTTAAACCATAATCATTCATAAATGTGAATCAATAGTTCAGATCAATGTCTCTATTAAAACATACTTGTGTTGTCTCCGTTGCTACCTGAAAAAATAAATTAAAATTACTTAATTTCTGTAAATACGTGTTAAATGAAAAGTCTAACTACGAAATTCCTATAAATCAGCTTGAAGTGGCCGTTATTTTTGCACTCCAAATGGATATGCAATCTTACTAACAACTTTACACCCTGTATAACGTATAGGATAAAGGCTGATAACCGACGTTGTTTGGGGTATTATATAGAATAATATGCTGTCTGCGTCGACTACCCAGTTATATATTATTTAAAACTTACAATTTGTTAATCCAAACGCCAAATGGTAGGCTTTCCATAAGTGCTTCGATGTTCCTAACTACCTACATTACTTAATATTATTGAAAGTGGAAAAGTATAATACACACCACTGTTTGCTGCACTTCCAGCGGAAGACCCTGATCCTGAGTCTGTAAGCAAGTGATTAATTTAAGTACAGTGCTGAAAATTAAATAAATCTGGTGATACTGATATTTTTTCCCTTTCCTTCCCATTATCTAGCAGAACATACCTCGTCGCCTTGAAATTTGAAAAAATCTGTTATTTATGCTCCGAAATATTCTGGTTGCATATTTTTATTACGTACTAGATCGTGTAGTGTTAACTGTTTTGAGTAATATTAATGACAGTGCTGAATATCAAATAAGTGATTTCGTGTCGGTATTGTTTTGGAGGAGTCGATAACAATAAATGTACCAGATGTATCCCGGTGTACCCGACTGTTTATTCCGTTCCCGTAGGAATTTCGATTTAAAATAGCTTATTTGTTATTTAGATGAAGTTATAAGCTATAGTATCGTAAAGTTTAATTGAAACTCGTCCTGTTGTTTGTGAAATAGTAACTATACATCTAGATTTCAAACCTCTATCCAAACATTGGTTGTTTATAACGTATGAATAGTAGAATTATTGTCTTGTTTTAAAACTTACAAGCGTTGTTTCCACTGTTACCTGAAAAAAATAATTGTTGTTAATTTCAAGGCCAAATTGTTAAAACATTATTTTGGCTTCTAAAAGTTGATATTAAATTCAAAGACAAGATTACTTTATTAATCTTAGATTAATCATTTACAATATAATTTATAAAAGAATAACAATATCACTATAAGATTTAGGATTAATGCCAGTCCAAATTAATTTTCCGCGTTGTTATTCGAAAAGTACAATCATAATTTATATGCAAGTTTACAGGGTTAAAGCAGCTAAACAAAGGCCGTCTTAATATCTAGAGATTTACCGACCCGCGCTGTCTACTAGCTCTATTTTTGTGTTCGTTCTTAGGCTGCCAAGCTTCCAAATAGTTAATCTAAGTGCCAATTGGTAGAGACCCCAATAAGTACCGCGTTGTTCATATATACCTGCATTACTTATTAGTAATTATTATAAACATTTGGAAAAATGTAAAACAAACCACTGTTTGCTGCACTTCCAGCAGAAGACCCGGCTGCTGAGTCTGTAAGCAAGTGGGAAATTTAAGTACATTGCTGAAAGTAAAACAGAAAATAAGATTTCGTGCCACGAAATATTGCAAGCAAGCTTCTTAACATGATATTATTTTTT
This sequence comes from Conopomorpha cramerella, assembly GCA_012932125.1. NCBI lineage: Eukaryota > Metazoa > Arthropoda > Insecta > Lepidoptera > Gracillariidae > Conopomorpha > Conopomorpha cramerella. The sequence goes on along the minus strand of SJJU01001285.1, from coordinate 31,152 downwards.
ACTATTCGTGATCCTGCACAAAATGAATTTAATACTGTCTGCTTTAAATCTTCCTTAAACCATTCAGAGAGAACTATAAGTACAGATCAGTGTCTTTTTTTAAAACTTACTTGCATTGTTTCCGTTGCTGCCTGAAAAATATAAATTAAAATGATTAAATTTCAGTAAGTACGTTAATACCTACTTGGGAGTCTACCTACTAAATTTATTTTAGAATAATCAGTTAAAATATCATGTATCAAAGATCCTAGATGTAAGTCAACTCAAATCGGAGTTGGCGTTGTTTTTAAAAAAAGTACCTAAAATTGATATTTCATCTTAGAAGCGTACACAGCATGAAAGCAACTAACAGAGGTGATCGGGATATTATATACTGTCCGCACAATTTATTTAACCAATTGGCGCTGGTACTCAGTTCCTTTTCCTGAATGAATGTTTAATTTAAGGGCCAATGCTATACGTGTGTCGTTGTTCCTAAATTTCTGGACTACTTATTACTATAAAAAGTGGAAAAGTATAATACATACCACTGTTTGCTGCACTTCCAGCGGAAGAGCCTGCTCCTGAATCTGTAAGCAAGTGAGTAATTTAATGATGATGCTGAATATCAAATAAGTGATTTCGTGCTACTCATGATTTTTTTCTTTTCCATCCTTTGTGGTAAGTGCTTGTTTTGGAATAAAAGCATTATCTAGCATAACAAAACTCGTTGCCTTGAAATTGGTAAACGTTATTTTATTCACGCTACGAAAGATTCTAGTCACATATTTTATTGCCTACGAGATAGTTTATTATTAACGATAGATCGAAAATCGAGTTTAAGAAATTTATCTCCCAGTATAAAGTTTAAGAATACTTTTATAGTTACTTATATCCAATGACTCAATCATTTCATCTTGCTCCTGCAGGCCTAAAACGCGCGTCAAGAAAGATGTGACATAGAACAAATACGCGCTCTGATCGGCTGCTATGTCACGCTTCGTGCGACTCAGCTTGTTTCAACAAATCGCAGCGGGTTATATGTCTTGTCACTTATTTCTTGGAGCGCTGTGCTAGGGGGGCTGGGGTATTGTCTTGGAGGTGTCGTTAACAATAAAGGTACCAGATGTACCCAGGCGGTATAACCGACTGCTTTTCTCGTTCCCGTAGGAATTTCGACATAAAATATAGCTATAAGGTATAAAATCGAAATATTTATTTGAAATTGGTACCGTAGTTTTTACGCGAGATGTTAACAATACATCTAGACTTCAATCCTCTATCCAAACCTTGGTGTTTATAATGAATAATTAGTATTTTTTTTAAACTTACAAGCGTTGCTTCCACTGTTGCCTGAAACATGAAATTGTTGTTAATTTCAAGTTGTTAAAACATTATTTTGGTTTCGAAAGTTGATATTAAATTCAGGGACAAAATTACTTTATTCATCTTAGATTAATCACTTACAATATCATGTATTACTTAATATTGTTGAAAGTGGAAAAGTGTAATACATACCACTGTTTGCTGCACTTCCAGCGGCAGATCCGGCTGCTGAACCTGTAAGAAAGTAGGTAATTTAAGTAGTGTGGACAATAAAATATTATTTCGTGCCTCGAAATATTTTTTTACATATTAGAACAGCAAGCATTATCAAAATTAATTTAATACTGGCGGTTTCAAATCTTTTTTTAACTATAATAATTCATAGTGAACTCAAAGTACGGATCCGTGTCGGTGTCGTTAACAATAAAGGTACCAGTTGTACCCCGACTGTTTATCCCGTTCCCGTAGAAATTTTGATATAAAAAATTGCTTGTAGTCCCGTGATTTTTGCGTGAGAAGGTAACAAATAGAAGGAAATACATCTAGACTTCAAAACTCTATCCAAACATTGGCGTTTAATTTATTAATAGTAGGATTATTGTCCTTTTTTAAAACTTCATCATCATCATCATCATCATCAGCCCATACTCGTCCACTGCTGGACATAGGCCTCTCAAACTTTTAAAACTTACTTGCGTTGTTTCCGGTGCTGCCTGAAAAAATTAATGAAAATCATAAAATTTCAGTTAATATTATATTCAATTAAAAGTCTAACTACGAAATTCGTTTTAGATTAATCACTTAAAATATCATGTTTCAAATTATAATCTTGATGTAAGTCAACGGAAATCAGAGTTGGCGTTGTTTTTATAAAACTACCTAAAATTGATATCATGCCAGCTTAGGGCGTGCACGTGATGAAAACAGCTAACACAGTCGATGGGGATATTATATGCTGTCTGCTACGACTACTGGTTTAGTTTATTTTTCCTGAATTATTTGTTAGTACAAGCGCTAAATCTATAAGTGATTTGTTGTTCCTAAATACCCGCATTAGTTATCATTATAAAAAGTGAAAAATTACAATACATACCACTGTTTGCTGCACTTCCAGCGGCAGACCCGGCTGTTGAACCTGTAAGCAAGTGGGTAAATTTAGTAATTTTAGACAATAAAATATGATTTCGTGCCTCGAAATATTTTTTTACATATTAGAACAGCAAGCTTTAGTAAAATTAATTTAATTAAGTCCGTATTAAACCTTTTTTATCATAGTGAACCCAAAGTACGGATCAGTGTCTTTTTTAAAACTTACTTGCGTTGGTTCCGTTGCTCCCTGAAAAAATAAATGAAAATCATTAAATTTCAGTTAATATCGTATTCAATTAAAAGTCTTACTACTAAATTCGTTTTACATTAATCACTTAAAATATCATGTTTCAAATTATAATCTTGATGCGTCAGTGATTTCGACGGCACGGCGGATTAGTTTATTTTTCCTGAATTATTTGTTAGTACAAGAGCTAAATCTATAATAATATGTTTCGTTGTTCCTAAATTCCCGCATTAGTTATTTTTATAAACAGTGGAAAAGTACAATACATACCACTGTTTGCTGCACTTCCAGCGCCAGATCCGGATGCTGAGTCTGTAAGCAAGTGGGTAATTTTAGTAGTGTTGACAGTAAAATATGATTTCGTGCCTCGAAATATTTTTCTTACATATTAGAACAGCAAGTTTAGTAAAATTAATTTAATACTGTCCGTTTTAAACCTTTTTTAACCATAATCATTCATAGTGAACCCAAAGTACGGATCAGTGTCTTTTTTTAAAACTTACTTGCGTTGGTTCCGTTGCTCCCTGAAAAAATAAATGAAAATCATTAAATTTCAGTTAATATTGTATTCAATTAAAAGTCTAACTACTAAATTCGTTTTAGAATAATCACTTAAAATATCATGTTTCAAATTATAATCTTGATGCAAGTCAGTCATTTCGACGGCACGGCGGATTAGTTTATTTTTCCTGAATTATTTGTTAGTACAAGCGCTAAATCTATAATAAGTGTTTCGTTGTTCCTAAATTCCCGCATTAGTTATTTTTATAAAAAGTGGAAAAGTACAATACATACCACTGTTTGCTGCACTTCCAGCGCCAGATCCGGATGCTGAGTCTGTAAGCAAGTGGGTAATTTTAGTAGTGTTGACAGTAAAATATGATTTCGTGCCTCGAAATATTTTTCTTACATATTAGAACAGCATGTTTAGTAAAATTAATTTAATACTGTCCGTTTTAAACCTTTTTTAACCATAATCATTCATAGTGAACCCAAAGTACGGATCAGTGTCTTTTTTTAAAACTTACTTGCGTTGGTTCCGTTGCTCCCTGAAAAAATAAATGAAAATCATTAAATTTCAGTTAATATTGTATTCAATTTAAAGTCTAACTACTAAATTCGTTTTAGAATAATCATTTAAAATATCATGTTTCAAATTATAATCTTGATGCGTCAGTAATTTCGACGGCACGGCGGATTAGTTTATTTTTCCTGAATTATTTGTTAGTACAAGCGCTAAATCTATATGTTTCGTTGTTCCTAAATTCCGGCATTAGTTATTTTTACAAAAAGTGGAAAAGTACAATACATACCACTGTTTGCTGCACTTCCAGCGGCAGACCCGGCTGTTGAACCTGTAAGCAAGTGGGTAATTTTAGTAGTGTTGACAATAAAATATGATTTCGTGCCTCGAAATATTTTTTTACATATTAGAACAGCATGTTTAGTAAAATTAATTTAATACTGTCCGTTTTAAACCTTTTTTAACCATAATCATTCATAGTGTGCACGGGCACTTTGTAAGCGTCCTCCTTTTTATATAACCTTTTATAATTTTGTATGTTTTATTTGTATTCTATTTTTGATATCTGAACTGTCTTTGTCACTTTTGATTTTTATTGTTGTTGAAAATATAATTTGGTCGAACCGAACGTGTTTTCCTCCTTATTATAGGAAATCGGGATATTATAGGCCTATTCAGCAATAACATAGTGGTCCTTCGATCCGTTGTAATATTATAACATAGAATCAGTGAAAAGTGCAATGGTAGTCACCAGAAGCCAGACGAAATTGACGTCCGATCCTCCTGCCAGCGGAATGCCCTCAGAGAGTCCTACTCCTGGCCCTTCTCAGACTCGCCCCGTTTCAACACGCTCTAGCCGCTCCTCAGCGACGGTGGCTGCGAAAAAACTCGCAGCGGAGGCCCAACACGCCCGCCACCTTGCCCAATTGGAGATGGCCGCGCACGAAGCGACACTAACGGCGAGAAGGATAGAGTTGGAGCGCGGGGCTGCAGAATTGGAACACCGAGCGCAACTCGCTAATATCGAGGCAGAAGGCAGCCGCCATGGCTCAACTACGGGTCGCAGCCGAAACAGTGTCCGCCAATGGATATTAAGTCAGGGTGGATCCGTTGAAACTGACCACCAGCCAACTGCACCGAATAAAATACAGTCCAAGCCCATAATAATCACTCCTAATAATCATAATAACCATTTTCAGGTCTCAACACCATCTCATCATAGCGATGTATTATTTAACAATGGGAAGAGGCCGGTGGATATTACGGAGAGAGTCGTCGACGCGTTGGAGAAGGTGGCAAATAGACGAAACAACAACAGCAGGTCCGTTCCACTACCTATCTTCGACGGAAAACCTACAGATTGGTTAGTTTTCAAACGCCTTTTTTATAACTCTAGCGCCAGTTATACACCTATAGAGAACGTTGCCCGTCTCAGTGTATCTCTGAAAGGATTAGCCAAGGACTCTGTCTGCATGCTCCTCGTCACTGCAGCAGAGCCGACACCTATTATAGATGAACTCGACCGGCGCTTCGGGCGCCCAGAGGTAATCGTTAGACAGGAAGTGGCAGCCACTCGGGCCCTACCTAGGATCACCTTCGACAATCTAGCTGTTTTAGCCTCCCGCGTGCGTAACAGTGTAGAGGTCATTAAATTGTTGAACGAATCGGATTATCTACGTTCACCCGAGCTGTTTACAGCACTTATTAACAAGCTCCATCCACTCTTACGTACGCGTTGGCTAGACTACGCTGAAGTTCACTCTACTTCCGCCCCAGCAACTGGCGGTATTACTAAGGTGGAGTTATTATCGAACTTCCTCACAAGAGAGGTGGACCTACAAAATAAATTTGACAGCCCTTCAGAGGTGGTACAGGTGTCATGCGAGCGAGTTCATGCTGTGTTTACAACGAAACCCTCCTCCTTATACAAAGGTAAGAGTCTCGATAATAATTGTTTATTTTGTAAACAAGATCACAACTTGTCTTCATGTGACAAGTTCTCAGCCATGACAATCGATGACAGGTGGTCTTTTATAAAAGTAAAAAAGATTTGCTATCGGTGTCTACAAAAAGGTTCGCATAATTTTAGAACTTGTAAGAAGAATAAGAAAGGATGTGAGGTAGCGGATTGTAGGAGGAGACACCACACCTTATTACACAATATAAATTTTGTGTCATCTGCGGCTGCGATAGTTAATGATAACTCGCCCGCCACTGAGGCACGCATATCCCCCGCGGTGTTGGAAGACATGGACAGCCAAGTTAAGCTGTCAAGAGAGTTGACCGCCCATACTGCGGCTATTCCTGAACCAGTCGCGAGTGTCACCGCTACGAATCCATCGCTGCAAGCACTTTTAAAGGTAGTTGCAGTGACGGTAGCGGGGCCAGCATGCAGTATCGACACTTTCGCTCTGTTGGATGATGGGTCCTCGTCCACGTTCATCGACTCGGATATTGCTTCCCAAATTGGAGTCTCAGGGCCAGAGAGACACATTTACCTTGATTGTGTAGGTGGTTTAAGTCGAGAAACGTCAGTCCAGTATGTAGATTTCAATATAAAGGGTCGGAATATGACTGAAATGTTTAATATCGTCAATGCTCGTTCCATTAAAAACTTGGGGTTAAGAGTGAAACAATCAATATCTTCTGCTGATTTAGCACGGTACCCGCATTTGACAGGTTTGTCTGGGGATGTTTGTATGGTTGATGCTGTTCCCAGTATTATAATAGGGATAGACAATTGGCAACTCTCAGTTTCGATGGCCACTAAACAAGGAACCAAAACGCAACCTGCGGCTATTAGAACTCCGCTAGGATGGGTTGTCTTTGGGTGCTCTAGTGGTAAAACCAAACCTATCGAATTTGTGAACCATACAAATTTGACAGGCTGTAGTCCAGATAGTGAGCTAGAAGAGCTCATTAAGGCTCAATACAAACTGGAGGCTATAGGTATTACGAAACACGAGTCGCGAAGCACGGAAAACCAGCGTACGATAGACATTTTGAAACGCACAACTAGTAGACTCCCTAATGGCCGTTTTGAGGTAGGGCTTCCCTGGAAGGCAGATGTCACCAACGCTCCCGACAGTTACCCACCGGCCCTGTCGCGCTTTAAGAGCCTGGAACGCAAAATGTTGAGGGATCCAGAGTATGCCGAGCGTTATCGTAGGAACATTCGCGAAACGATAGAGAAAGGCTACGCTGAGGAGTGCGGTGACATGACTCCCACGGGCGTTTGCTGGTATTTGCCGCATTTCGGTGTGGTGAATCCCAACAAACCCGCAAAGCTACGCGTAGTCCACGATGCCGCCGCGCAGTGTCAGGGGGTTTCTCTCAATTCAATGTTGCTGACAGGTCCGGATCTCCTACAGAACCAGTTAGGAATTTTGATGCGCTTTAGGGAAGGAAGGATTGCCTTGACTTCAGATATTAAAGAAATGTTCCCCCAAATTAAGATAATTAAACAGGACAGGGACGCTCAGCGTTTCTTATGGCGAGACAACCCTTCCTCCCCTATAAAGATCTACCGAATGAGTTCTATGATATTTGGTGCCTGTTCGAGTCCCTGCACGGCTATTTACGTGACTCAGTTGAACGCTTCTGAGTTTCAAGGGGAATTTCCAGATGCCGTTCGTGCCATCCAGAGCAACATGTACATGGACGACTTCATCTGTAGTGTAGACACCGTAGAGGCAGCAGCTCGCTTGGCCGCTGACGTTGTAGAAATTCACAAGCGAGGATGTTTTCAAATTCGAGGCTGGACAAGTAACGAGCTAGGAGCTCTAACCACACTCCCAAGCGAACTTCTGTCTGATGTAGTACAGTCGGCAGACTTGTTCAAAAATTCATTTTCGCGTACTCTTGGTCTCATCTGGCTACCTCATAGTGATCATTTGAAGTTCAACTCTGGTATGGCACCCGGCTCGTCGGCGCCCGTGACGAAACGTCAATGTTTGACGCAACTAATGCGTGTTTATGACCCATTAGGCTTTTTGGCCCCAATAGTCATCAACGGACGAATTCTCTTCCAGAATTTGTGGCGAAAGGGTTTGGAATGGGATGAAAACTTATGTGAAGCCGACTGTAAATTGTGGCGCCAATGGTTTGATAGCCTTAAAATAGCATCTCAATTAAGCGTTCCGCGTCATTACTACTTCAACGTTACTACAGGTTTAGAGCGCGAGCTACATGTGTTTTGCGACGCGAGCGAGCAAGCGTACGTAGCCGCAGCATATTGGCGCTATGTTGACTCTTCAGGTGAAACGAGGCTCGCTCTCATCGCTAGTAAAGCTCGTGTAGCCCCTCTCAAGCCAGCCTCAATACCACGCCTGGAGTTGCAGGGCGCCTTGGTAGCGACTCGCTTAGCGACGTTCATATGTAGCTCCCACGAACACAAACCAATCAGGCGCTACTTCTGGTGCGACTCAATGGTAGTGCTAGGTTGGATCCGAGGCGACGGTAGGAACTATAAGCCGTTTATCGCCAATCGCGTAGGCGACATTTTAGAAGGTAGCTCTGTAGAGGAATGGCGTTGGGTACCTTCCATCTTTAACGTTGCTGACGACGCCACGCGTTTGAATTTTAACTGCTTATCATTTGAGTCGCGCTGGATAGTAGGACCGGATTTTTTACGCAGCGACCCAGCGATGTGGCCAGTCGAATCGTCGCCTAATCATCTAGAAACATCACAGTTAGAAGTTGAGTTGAAGCCATCCGCTCGCCAAGACAAATTATCATCCGCACCGGTAAAAACATCTATTTCACCTCCATTTAGGATCGTTTGTAATGCCAATACACTTGCCTCATCATCATTACCCATAGCTGCCGATCCAAATCGTATTAGCTCGTGGCTAAATTTAGTAAGGGCAACCGCCAGAGCCCACCTTTTCATTAACATTTGTTTAAATGTTATAAACAGGTCTCCTGAACATCTACCTGATCAGCGCATCCCAGCAGCAGTCATGGCTACCCCTCTCCTCCCTCTCAACGTTCGGGGGTTGGAACTTGCCGAAGTACACATATTGCGTCAAGTCCAGGAGACGGCATTTGACAAGGAGCTACAATGTCTTCGAAATGGACGCCCTATTTCATCAAGGAGTAGACTCGCAAGACTGTCACCCTGTATTAACGAAGATGGATTATTATGTTTACGGGCACGCACTGCGGCGATCGAGGATGTACCAACATATTGTAAAAGCCCTGTTCTACTGGACGGACGACACCCTGCCGTGCGCCTTCTTGTCGCCCATACACACAAGAGATTTGCTCATGCGAATACAGAGACCTGTATTAATGAACTGCGCCAGAACTACTGGATACTTTCCATACGTAACGTTGTTAGAGCAGTTGTACATACATGTCAATATTGTAAATTGATAAAAGGCAAACCCACACAACCACCGATGGGCGATTTGCCATTAGCTCGACTCTCACACCACAAGAGGCCGTTCACCTTTGTCGGTGTAGATTACTTCGGTCCGCTACATGTCATGATCCGTCGCAGCAGAGAGAAACGCTGGGTGGCGCTGTTCACTTGCTTGACCTCAAGGGCAATCCACCTGGAAGTCGTGTGCAGCCTATCAGCCGACGCAGCCATTATGTGTCTCAGACGGTTCATTGCGAGGAGAGGAACCCCAGCACAAATATACTCTGACAACGGCACGGCCTTTGTAGGAGCGAACAGAGAAATGCTCAAATTGTACGATGAAGCAGTTGCGGAATTTGCCACTAACTCACGGATAGAATGGGTTTTCATTCCCCCCGCAGCTCCCTTCATGGGCGGGGCATGGGAACGCCTCGTAAAAAGCGTGAAAACGGCTCTGAAAGCAACACTTAGAGACCGGACGCCTACGGATGAGGTTCTTGTCACGCTTCTGGCAGAATCCGAAGCAGTGGTGAACGCGCGCCCTCTTACACATATTTCACCGGACCCAACTGACGCAGAAGGCCTGACACCTTTTCATTTTTTAATAGGTTCATCGTCAGGTCGGCCCATACCAGCTACACTATCTGATTCCGATTTATGCAGCAGAAGAGGTTGGCGCAAAGCCGTAAGGCTGGCGGACCATTTTTGGCAGCGATGGGTGCGAGAGTACCTGCCAACCCTAGCGCCGCGTCGGCTTCAGGGCACACCTGCAACAGTCAACATCGGAGACCCGGTCCTGATAGCTGATGGAGATTTGCCAAGGGGAACATGGCCGAAAGGCACAATCTCAAAGACATATCCGGGCCGTGATGGGGTAGTCAGGGTAGTGGACGTCATGACTGCTGCCGGGACTCTGCGCCGTCCGCTTAAAAAGGTTGTCCTCCTGTGAGGCGGGAGGATGTGCACAAGCACTTTGTAAGCGTCCTCCTTTTTATATAACCTTTTATAATTTTGTATGTTTTATTTGTATTCTATTTTTGATATCTGAACTGTCTTTGTCACCTTTGATTTAGGTTGTTGAAAATATAATTTGGTCGAACCGAACGTGTTTTCCTCCTTATTATAGGAAATCGGGATATTATAGGCCTATTCAGCAATAACACATAGTGAACCCAAAGTACGGATCAGTGTCTTTTTTTTAAACTTACTTGCGTTGGTTCCGTTGCTCCCTGAAAAAATAAATGAAAATCATTAAATTTCAGTTAATATCGTATTCAATTAAAAGTCTAACTACTAAATTCGTTTTACATTAATCACTTAAAATATCATGTTTCAAATTATAATCTTGATGCGTCAGTGATTTCGACGGCACGGCGGATTAGTTTATTTTTCCTGAATTATTTGTTAGTACAAGCGCTAAATCTATAAGTGTGTCGTTGTTCCTAAATTCCCGCATTAGTTATTTTTATAAAAAAGTGGAAAAGTACAATACATACCACTGTTTGCTGCACTTCCAGCGCCAGATCCGGATGCTGAGTCTGTAAGCAAGTGGGTAATTTTAGTAGTGTTGACAATAAAATATGATTTCGTGCCTCGAAATATTTTTTTACATATTAGAACAGCATGTTTAGTAAAATTAATTTAATACTGTCCGTTTTAAACATTTTTTAACCATAATCATTCATAGTGAACCCAAAGTACAGATCAGTGTCTTTTTTAAAACTTACTTGCGTTAGTTCCGTTGCTCCCTGAAAAAATAAATGAAAATCATTAAATTTCAGTTAATATTGTATTCAATTAAAAGTCTAACTACTAAATTCGTTTTAGAATAATAATTTAAAATATCATGTTTCAAATTATAATCTTGATGCAAGTCAGTAATTTCGACGGCACGGCGGATTAGTTTATTTTTCCTGAATTATTTGTTAGTACAAGCGCTAAATCTATAAGGGTTTCGTTGTTCCTAAATTCCCGCATTAGTTATTTTTATAAAAAAGTGGAAAAGTACAATACATTACCACTGTTTGGTCTGGCACTTGCCAGCGCCAGATCCGGATGCTGAGTCTGTCACAGCAGTGGGTAATTTTAAATGGGGTAATGTGTTGACAATTTCAATATAATTGATTTCGTGCTACGAAATATTTATAATTTTACCATATTATGATAACAGCAAGCTTCAAGTAAATATATTAATTTAATACTGTCCGTTTTAAACATTTTTAACCATAATCATTCATAGTGAACCCAAAGTACGGATCAGTGTCTTTTTTTAAAACTTACTTGCGTTGGTTCCGTTGCTCCCTGAAAAAATAAATGAAAATCATTAAATTTCAGTTAATATCGTATTCAATTAAAAGTCTAACTACTAAATTCGTTTTACATTAATCACTTAAAATATCATGTTTCAAATTATAATCTTGATGCGTCAGTGATTTCGACGGCACGGCGGATTAGTTTATTTTTCCTGAATTATTTGTTAGTACAAGAGCTAAATCTATATGTTTCTATATGTTTCGTTGTTCCTAAATTCTCGCATTAGTTGATTTTATAAACAGTGGAAAAGTACAATACATACCACTGTTTGCTGCACTTCCAGCGCCAGATCCGGATGCTGAGTCTGTAAGCAAGTGGGTAATTTTAGTAGTGTTGACAATAAAATATGATTTCGTGCCTCGTAATATTTTTCTTACATATTAGAACAGCAAGCTTCAGTAAAATTAATTTAATACTGTACGTTTTAAACCTTTTTTAACCATAATCATTCATAGTGAACCCAAAGTACGGATCAGTGTATTTTTTAAAACTTACTTGCGTTGGTTCCGTTGCTCCCTGAAAAAATAAATGAAAATCATTAAATTTCAGTTAATATTGTATTCAATTAAAAGTCTACATACTAAATTCGTTTTAGTATAATCATTTAAAATATCATGTTTCTAATTATAATCTTGATGCAAGTCAGTAATTTTGACGGCACGGCGAATTAGTTTATTTTTCCTGAATTATTTGTTAGTACAAGCGCTAAATCTATAAGTGTTTCGTTGTTCCTAAATTCCCGCATTAGTTATTTTTACAAAAAGTGGAAAAGTACAATACATACCACTGTTTGCTGCACTTCCAGCGGCAGATCCGGACGCTGAGTCTGTAAGCAAGTGGGTAATTTTAGTAGTGTTGACAGTAAAATATGATTTCGTGCCTCGAAATATTTTTCTTACATATTAGAACAGCAAGCTTCAGTAAAACTAATTTAATACTGTCCGTTTTAAACCTTTTTTAACCATAATCATTCAAAGTGAACCCAAAGTACGGATCAGTGTCTTTTTTAATACTTACTTGCGTTAGTTCCGTTGCTCCCTGAAAAAACAAATGAAAATCATTAAATTTCAGTTAATATTGTATTCAATTAAAAGTCTAACTACTAAATTCGTTTTAGAATAATCATTGAAAATATCATGTTTCAAATTATAATCTTGATGCAAGTCAGTAATTTCGACGGCACGGAGGATTAGTTTATTTTTCCTGAATTATTTGTTGGTACAAGCGCTAAATCTACAAGTGTTTCGTTGTTCCTAAATTCCCGCATTAGTTATTTTTATAAAAAGTGGAAAAGTACAATACATACCACTGTTTGCTGCACTTCCAGCGCCAGATCCGGACGCTGAGTCTGTAAGCAAGTGGGTAATTTTAGTAGTGTTGACAGTAAAATATGATTTCGTGCCCCGAAATATTTGTCTTACATATTAGAACAGCATGTTTAGTAAAATTAATTTAATACTGTCCGTTTTAAACATTTTTTAACCATAATCATTCATAGTGAACCCAAAGTACAGATCAGTGTCTTTTTTAAAACTTACTTGCGTTAGTTCCGTTGCTCCCTGAAAAAATAAATGAAAATCATTAAATTTCAGTTAATATTGTATTCAATTAAAAGTCTAACTACTAAATTCGTTTTAGAATAATCATTTAAAATATCCTGTTTCAAATTATAATCTTGATGCAAGTCAGTAATTTCGACGGCACGGCGGATTAGTTTATTTTTCCTGAATTATTTGTTAGTACAAGCGCTAAATCTATAAGTGTTTCGTTGTTCCTGAATTCCCGCATTAGTTTTTTTTTAAAAAGTGGAAAATTACAATACATACCACTGTTTGCTGCACTTCCAGCGCCAGATCCGGACGCTGAGTCTGTAAGCAAGTGGGTAATTTTAGTAGTGTTGACAGTAAAATATGATTTCGTGCCTCGAAATATTTTTCTTACATATTAGAACAGCAAGCTACAGTAAAATTAATTTAATACTGTCCGTTTTAAACATTTTTTAACCATAATCATTCATAGTGAACCCAAAGTACGGATCAGTGTCTTTTTTTAAACTTACTTGCGTTAGTTCCGTTGCTCCCTGAAAAAATAAATGAAAATCATTAAATTTCAGTTAATATTGTATTCAATTAAAAGTCTAACTACTAAATTCGTTTTGAATAATCACCTAAAATATCATGTTTCAAATTATAATCTTGATGCAAGTTAGTAATTTCGACGGCACGGCGGATAAGTTTATTTTTCCTGAATTATTTGTTAGTACAAGCGCTAAATCTATAAGTGTGTCGTTGTTCCTAAATTCCCGCATTAGTTATTTTTATAAAAAAGTGGAAAAGTACAATACATACCACTGTTTGCTGCACTTCCAGCGCCAGATCCGGATGCTGAGTCTGTAAGCAAGTGGGTAATTTTAGTAGTGTTGACAGTAAAATATGATTTCGTGCCTCAAAATATTTTTCTTACATATTAGAACAGCAAGCTACAGTAAAATTAATTTAATACTGTCCGTTTTAAACCTTTTTTTACCATAATCATTCATAGTGAACCCAAAGTACGGATCAGTGTCTTTTTTTTAAACTTACTTGCGTTGGTTCCGTTGCTCCCTGAAAAAATAAATGAAAATCATTAAATTTCAGTTAATATTGTATTCAATTAAAAGTATAACTACTAAATTCGTTTTAGAATAATCACTTAAAATATCATGTTTCAAATTATAATCTTGATGCAAGTCAGTCATTTCGACGGCACGGAGGATTAGTTTATTTTTCCTGAATTATTTGTTGGTACAAGCGCTAAATCTACAAGTGTTTCGTTGTTCCTAAATTCCCGCATTAGTTATTTTTATAAACAGTGGAAAAGTACAATACATACCACTGTTTGCTGCACTTCCAGCGCCAGATCCGGATGCTGAGTCTGTAAGCAAGTGGGTAATTTTAGTAGTGTTGACAGTAAAATATGATTTCGTTCCTCGAAATATTTTTCTTACATATTAGAACAGCATGTTTAGTAAAATTAATTTAATACTGTCCGTTTTAAACATTTTTTAACCATAATCATTCATAGTGAACCCAAAGTAAGGATCAGTGTATTTTTTAAAACTTACTTGCGTTGGTTCCGTTGCTCCCTGAAAAAATAAATGAAAATCATTAAATTTCAGTAAATATTATATTCAATTAAAAGTCTACATACTAAATTCGTTTTAGACTAATCATTTAAAATATCATGTTTCAAATTATAATCTTGATGCAAGTCAGTAATTTCGACGGCACGGCGAATTAGTTTATTTTTCCTGAATTATTTGTTAGTACAAGCGCTAAATCTATAATTGTTCCGTTGTTCCTAAATTCCCGCATTAGTTATTTTTACAAAAAGTGGAAAAGTACAATACATACCACTGTTTGCTGCACTTCCAGCGGCAGACCCGGCTGTTGAACCTGTAAGCAAGTGGGTAAATTTAGTAATTTTAGACAATAAAATATGATTTCGTGCCTCGAAATATTTTTTTACATATTAGAACAGCAAGCTTTAGTAAAATTAATTTAATTAAGTCCGTATTAAACCTTTTTTAACCATAATCATTCATAGTGAACCCAAAGTACGGATCAGTGTCTTTTTTAAAACTTACTTGCGTTGGTTCCGTTGCTCCCTGAAAAAATAAATGAAAATCATTAAATTTCAGTTAATATCGTATTCAATTAAAAGTCTTACTACTAAATTCGTTTTACATTAATCACTTAAAATATCATGTTTCAAATTATAATCTTGATGCGTCAGTGATTTCGACGGCACGGCGGATTAGTTTATTTTTCCTGAATTATTTGTTAGTACAAGAGCTAAATCTATAATAATATGTTTCGTTGTTCCTAAATTCCCGCATTAGTTATTTTTATAAACAGTGGAAAAGTACAATACATACCACTGTTTGCTGCACTTCCAGCGCCAGATCCGGATGCCGAGTCTGTAAGCAAGTGGGTAATTTTAGTAGTGTTGACAGTAAAATATGATTTCGTGCCTCAAAATATTTTTCTTACATATTAGAACAGCAAGCTTCAGTAAAATTAATTTAATACTGTCCGTTTTAAACCTTTTTTTACCATAATCATTCATAGTGAACCCAAAGTACGGATCAGTGTCTTTTTTTTAAACTTACTTGCGTTGGTTCCGTTGCTCCCTGAAAAAATAAATGAAAATCATTAAATTTCAGTTAATATTGTATTCAATTAAAAGTCTAACTACTAAATTCGTTTTAGAATAATCACTTAAAATATCATGTTTCAAATTATAATCTTGATGCAAGTCAGTCATTTCGACGGCACGGCGGAGTAATTTATTTTACCTGAATTATTTGTTAGTATAAGCGCTAAATCTATAATTGTTCCGTTGTTCCTGAATTCCCGCATTAGTTATTTTTATAAAAAGTGGAAAATTACAATACATACCACTGTTTGCTGCACTTCCAGCGCCAGATCCGGATGCTGAGTCTGTAAGCAAGTGGGTAATTTTAATACTTAGTGTTGACAATAAAATATGATTTCGTGCCTCGAAATATTGTTTTACATATTAGAACAGCATGTTTAGTAAAATTAATTTGATACTGTCCGTTTTAAACATTTTTTAACCATAATCATTCATAGTGAACCCAAAGTACAGATCAGTGTCTTTTTTAAAACTTACTTGCGTTAGTTCCGTTGCTCCCTGAAAAAATAAATGAAAATCATTAAATTTCAGTTAATATTATATTCAATTAAAAGTCTAACTACTAAATTCGTTTTAGAATAATCATTTAAATAATCATGTTTCAAATTATAATCTTGATGCAAGTCAGTAATTTCGACGGCACGGCGGATTAGTTTATTTTTCCTGAATTATTTGTTAGTACAAGCGCTAAATCTATAAGTGTGTCGTTGTTCCTAAATTCCCGCATTAGTTATTTTTATAAAAAAGTGGAAAAGTACATAACATACCACTGTTTGCTGCACTTCCAGCGCCAGATCCGGATGCTGAGTCTGTAAGCAAGTGGGTAATTTTAGTAGTGTTGACAGTAAAATATGATTTCGTGCCTCGAAATATTTTTTTACATATTAGAACAGCAAGCTTCAGTAAAATTAATTTAATACTGTCCGTTTTAAACCTTTTTTTACCATAATCATTCATAGTGAACCCAAAGTACGGATCAGTGTCTTTTTTTTAAACTTCCTTGCGTTGGTTCCGTTGCTCCCTGAAAAAATAAATGAAAATCATTAAATTTCAGTTAATATTGTATTCAATTAAAAGTCTACATACTAAATTCGTTTTAGTATAATCATTTAAAATATCATGTTTCTAATTATAATCTTGATGCAAGTCAGTAATTTTGACGGCACGGCGAATTAGTTTATTTTTCCTGAATTATTTGTTAGTACAAGCGCTAAATCTATAAGTGTTTCGTTGTTCCTAAATTCCCGCATTAGTTATTTTTACAAAAAGTGGAAAAGTACAATACATACCACTGTTTGCTGCACTTCCAGCGGCAGATCCGGACGCTGAGTCTGTAAGCAAGTGGGTAATTTTAGTAGTGTTGACAGTAAAATATGATTTCGTGCCTCGAAATATTTTTCTTACATATTAGAACAGCATGTTTAGTAAAATTAATTTAATACTGTCCGTTTTAAACATTTTTTAACCATAATCATTCATAGTGAACCCAAAGTACGGATCAGTGTCTTTTTTTAAAACTTACTTGCGTTGGTTCCGTTGCTCCCTGAAAAAATAAATGAAAATCATTAAATTTCAGTTAATATTGTATTCAATTAAAAGTCTAACTACTAAATTCGTTTTAGAATAATCACCTAAAATATCATGTTTCAAATTATAATCTTGATGCAAGTTAGTAATTTCGACGGCACGGCGGATAAGTTTATTTTTCCTGAATTATTTGTTAGTACAAGCGCTAAATCTATAAGTGTGTCGTTGTTCCTAAATTCCCGCATTAGTTATTTTTATAAAAAAGTGGAAAAGTACAATACATACCACTGTTTGCTGCACTTCCAGCGCCAGATCCGGATGCTGAGTCTGTAAGCAAGTGGGTAATTTTAGTAGTGTTGACAGTAAAATATGATTTCGTGCCTCAAAATATTTTTCTTACATATTAGAACAGCAAGCTACAGTAAAATTAATTTAATACTGTCCGTTTTAAACCTTTTTTTACCATAATCATTCATAGTGAACCCAAAGTACGGATCAGTGTCTTTTTTTTAAACTTACTTGCGTTGGTTCCGTTGCTCCCTGAAAAAATAAATGAAAATCATTAAATTTCAGTTAATATTGTATTCAATTAAAAGTCTAACTACTAAATTCGTTTTAGAATAATCACCTAAAATATCATGTTTCAAATTATAATCTTGATGCAAGTCATTCATTTCGACGGCACGGCGGATAAGTTTATTTTTCCTGAATTATTTGTTAGTACAAGCGCTAAATCTATAAGTGTTTCGTTGTTCCTAAATTCCCGCATTAGTTATTTTTACAAAAAGTGGAAAAGTACAATACATACCACTGTTTGCTGCACTTCCAGCGGCAGATCCGGATGCTGAGTCTGTAAGCAAGTGGGTAATTTTAGTAGTGTTGACAGTAAAATATGATTTCGTGCCTCAAAATATTTTTCTTACATATTAGAACAGCAAGCTTCAGTAAAATTAATTTAATACTGTCCGTTTTAAACCTTTTTTTACCATAATCATTCATAGTGAACCCAAAGTACGGATCAGTGTCTTTTTTTTAAACTTACTTGCGTTGGTTCCGTTGCTCCCTGAAAAAATAAATGAAAATCATTAAATTTCAGTTAATATTGTATTCAATTAAAAGTATAACTACTAAATTCGTTTTAGAATAATCACTTAAAATATCATGTTTCAAATTATAATCTTGATGCAAGTCAGTCATTTCGACGGCACGGCGGAGTAATTTATTTTACCTGAATTATTTGTTAGTATAAGCGCTAAATCTATAAGTGTTTCGTTGTTCCTGAATTCCCGCATTAGTTATTTTTATAAAAAGTGGAAAATTACAATACATACCACTGTTTGCTGCACTTCCAGCGCCAGATCCGGATGCTGAGTCTGTAAGCAAGTGGGTAATTTTAGTAGTGTTGACAATAAAATATGATTTCGTGCCTCGAAATATTTTTTTACATATTAGAACAGCATGTTTAGTAAAATTAATTTAATACTGTCCGTTTTAAACATTTTTTAACCATAATCATTCATAGTGAACCCAAAGTACGGATCAGTGTCTTTTTTAAAACTTACTTGCGTTAGTTCCGTTGCTCCCTGAAAAAATAAATGAAAATCATTAAATTTCAGTTAATATTGTATTCAATTAAAAGTCTAACTACTAAATTCGTTTTAGAATAATCATTTAAAATATCATGTTTCAAATTATAATCTTGATGCAAGTCAGTAATTTCGACGGCACGGCGGATTAGTTTATTTTTCCTGAATTATTTGTTAGTACAAGCGCTAAATCTATAAGTGTTTCGTTGTTCCTAAATTCCCGCATTAGTTTTTTTTACAAAAAGTGGAAAAGTACAATACATACCACTGTTTGCTGCACTTCCAGCGCCAGATCCGGAGCTGAGTCTGTAAGCAAGTGGGTAATTTTAGTAGTGTTGACAGTAAAATATGATTTCGTGCCTCGAAATATTTTTCTTACATATTAGAACAGCAAGCTACAGTAAAATTAATTTAATACTGTCCGTTTTAAACATTTTTTAACCATAATCATTCATAGTGAACCCAAAGTACGGATCAGTGTCTTTTTTAAAACTTACTTGCGTTGGTTCCGTTGCTCCCTGAAAAAATAAATGAAAATCATTAAATTTCAGTTAATATTATATTCAATTAAAAGTCTACATACTAAATTCGTTTTAGAATAATCATTTAAAATATCATGTTTCAAATTATAATCTTGATGCAAGTCAGTAATTTCGACGGCACGGCGAATTAGTTTATTTTTCCTGAATTATTTGTTAGTACAAGCGCTAAATCTATAATTGTTCCGTTGTTCCTAAATTCCCGCATTAGTTATTTTTACAAAAAGTGGAAAAGTACAATACATACCACTGTTTGCTGCACTTCCAGCGGCAGACCCGGCTGTTGAACCTGTAAGCAAGTGGGTAAATTTAGTAATTTTAGACAATAAAATATGATTTCGTGCCTCGAAATATTTTTTTACATATTAGAACAGCAAGCTTTAGTAAAATTAATTTAATTAAGTCCGTATTAAACCTTTTTTAACCATAATCATTCATAGTGAACCCAAAGTACGGATCAGTGTCTTTTTTAAAACTTACTTGCGTTGGTTCCGTTGCTCCCTGAAAAAATAAATGAAAATCATTAAATTTCAGTTAATATCGTATTCAATTAAAAGTCTTACTACTAAATTCGTTTTACATTAATCACTTAAAATATCATGTTTCAAATTATAATCTTGATGCGTCAGTGATTTCGACGGCACGGCGGATTAGTTTATTTTTCCTGAATTATTTGTTAGTACAAGAGCTAAATCTATAATAATATGTTTCGTTGTTCCTAAATTCCCGCATTAGTTATTTTTATAAACAGTGGAAAAGTACAATACATACCACTGTTTGCTGCACTTCCAGCGCCAGATCCGGATGCTGAGTCTGTAAGCAAGTGGGTAATTTTAGTAGTGTCGACAATATAATATTATGATTTCGTGCCTCGAAATATTTTTTTACATATTAGAACAGCAAGTTTAGTATAATTAATTTAATACTGTCTGTTTTAAACCTTTTTTAATCATAATCATTCATAGTGAACCCAAAGTACGGATCAGTGTCTTTTTTTAAAACTTACTTGCGTTGGTTCCGTTGCTCCCTGAAAAAATAAATGAAATTCATTAAATTTCAGTTAATATTGTATTCAATTAAAAGTCTAACTACTAAATTCGTTTTAGAATAATCATTTAAAATATCATGTTTCAAATTATAATCTTGATGCAAGTCAGTCATTTCGACGGCACGGCGGATTAGTTTATTTTTCCTGAATTATTTGTTAGTACAAGCGCTAAATCTTTAAGTGTTTCGTTGTTCCTAAATTCCCGCATTAGTTATTTTTATAAAAAGTGGAAAAGTACAATACATACCACTGTTTGCTGCACTTCCAGCGCCAGATCCGGATGCTGAGTCTGTAAGCAAGTGGGTAATTTTAGTAGTGTTGACAGTAAAATATGATTTCGTGCCTCGTAATATTTTTCTTACATATTAGAACAGCAAGCTTCAGTAAAATTAATTTAATACTGTACGTTTTAAACCTTTTTTAACCATAATCATTCATAGTGAACCCAAAGTACGGATCAGTGTCTTTTTTTAAAACTTACTTGCGTTGTTTCCGTTGCTTCCTGAAAAATAAATGAAAATCATTAAATTTCAGTTAATATTGTATTCAATTAAAAGTCTAACTACTTATTTCGTTTTAGAATAATCACTTAAAATATCATGTTTCAAATTATAATCTTGATGCAAGTCAGTAATTTCGACGGCACGGTGGATAAGTTTATTTTTCCTGAATTATTTGTTAGTACAAGCGCTAAATCCATAAGTGTTTCGTTGTTCCTAAATTCCCGCATTAGTTATTTTTATAAAAAGTGGAAAAGTACAATACATACCACTGTTTGCTGCACTTCCAGCGCCAGATCCGGATGCTGAGTCTGTAAGCAAGTAGGTAATTTTAGTAGTGTTGACAATATAATATGATTTCGTGCCTCGAAATATTTTTTTACATATTAGAACAGCATGTTTAGTAAAATTAATTTAATACTGTCCGTTTTAAACCTTTTTTAACCACAATCATTCATAGTGAACCCAAAGTACGGATCAGTGTCTTTTTTTAAAACTTACTTGCGTTGGTTCCGTTGCTCCCTGAAAAAATAAATGAAAATCATTAAATTTCAGTTAATATTGTATTCAATTAAAAGTCTAACTACTAAATTCGTTTTAGAATAATCACCTAAAATATCATGTTTCAAATTATAATCTTGATGCAAGTCAGTCATTTCGACGGCACGGCGGATAAGTTTATTTTTCCTGAATTATTTGTTAGTACAAGCGCTAAATCTATAAGTGTTTCGTTGTTCCTAAATTCCCGCATTAGTTATTTTTTAAAAAGTGGAAAAGTACAATACATACCACTGTTTGCTGCACTTCCAGCGGCAGATCCGGACGCTGAGTCTGTAAGCAAGTGGGTAATTTTAGTAGTGTTGACAGTAAAATATGATTTCGTGCCTCGAAATATTTTTCTTACATATTAGAACAGCATGTTTAGTAAAATTAATTTAATACTGTCCGTTTTAAACATTTTTAACCATAATCATTCATAGTGAACCCAAAGTACGGATCAGTGTCTTTTTTTAAACTTACTTGCGTTGGTTCCGTTGCTCCCTGAAAAAATAAATGAAAATCATTAAATTTCAGTTAATATTGTATTCAATTAAAAGTCTAACTACTAAATTCGTTTTAGAATAATCACCTAAAATATCATGTTTCAAATTATAATCTTGATGCAAGTCATTCATTTCGACGGCACGGCGGATAAGTTTATTTTTCCTGAATTATTTGTTAGTACAAGCGCTAAATCTATAAGTGTTTCGTTGTTCCTAAATTCCCGCATTAGTTATTTTTACAAAAAGTGGAAAAGTACAATACATACCACTGTTTGCTGCACTTCCAGCGGCAGATCCGGATGCTGAGTCTGTAAGCAAGTGGGTAATTTTAGTAGTGTTGACAGTAAAATATGATTTCGTGCCTCAAAATATTTTTCTTACATATTAGAACAGCAAGCTTAGTAAAATTAATTTAATACTGTCCGTTTTAAACCTTTTTTTACCATAATCATTCATAGTGAACCCAAAGTACGGATCAGTGTCTTTTTTTTAAACTTACTTGCGTTGGTTCCGTTGCTCCCTGAAAAAATAAATGAATATCATTAAATTTCAGTTAATATTGTATTCAATTAAAAGTCTACCTACTAAATTCGTTTTGGAATAATCATTGAAAATATCATGTTTCAAATTATAATCTTGATGTAAGTCAACGGAAATCGGAGTTGGCGTTGTTTTTATAAAAGTACCTAAAATTGATATCATGCCAGCTTAGGGGGTGCCCGTGATGAAAGCAGCTAACACAGTCGATGGGGATATTATATGATGTCTGCTACGACTACTGGTTTAGTTTATTTTTCCTGAATTATTTGTTAGTACAAGCGCTAAATCTATAAGTGTTTCGTTGTTCCTAAATTCCTGCATTAGTTATTATTATAAAAACTGGAAAAGTACAATACATACCACTGTTTGCTGCACTTCCAGCGGAAGACCCTGATTCTGAGTCTGTAAGCAAGTGAGTAATTTAAGTACGGTGCTGAATATCAAATAAATGATTTGGTGCCACTCATGCATTTTTCTCTTTCCTTTGTGTTGGGATAATAGCATTATCTACCATAACAAAACTAAATGTCTTGAGAATGGTAAACGATATTTTGTTACTGGGATGAAGGTTTAAGCTATACGATAGGTCATACTGAAAGTTTCTGGAATGGGCCAGATACGAAAAAAAATACTGATTTTGAAAAAAATACTTAAGGATTATGAAAATTTTCGAATTACATGACTATCATTTGTTTTTGTGTTTTGAAATTTTGTTGCGGACATTACCATGGAATTAACGCATGACAATTTTCGGTCTATGATTTTGTACGATTTTCGCTGTGGGTTAAATCAACAAGAGAGTTGCCAGGGACTTCAACTAGCGTTTGGTGATGAAGCCCCGTCTCTTAGCTCTGTGTGTTTTCGGACGTGTGTTCAGACGTGCACGGAGACACCTCCAGGATGACATTCGTGAAGGTTGGCCAAAAACAGCGGTTACCGACACTAACATAGACAATGTGAGGCAATTAATTATGACTGATAAAAAAATTACCTGTGAGCAAATTTGGACTGCATCAGGGATTGGAATGAGTCAAGTTCAAACTATTTTAAATGCACATCTAAACGTAAGAAAGTTAAGCAGTCGATGGATACCGCACGATTTGGATTGGTGCCGTGAAATGTTAGCAAAGTATGACGAAGGGCAATCATTGGCTGTCTATAATATCGAGACAGGTGACGAAACGTGGGTATACTGTTTTGAACCTGATAGGAAAAGCCAATCGGCAGAATGGGTCTTCCCTTTTGATGATATAGCCACAAAAGTCCAGAAAAGTCGAAGCACGGGTAAGAACATGGTTGCCTCGTTTTTTGGAAAAACAGGTCATTATGCAACGGTAGCACTTGAAGATCAGAGAACAGCAACCGCGGATTGGTACAGAAACAATTGTTTGCCCATAGTTCTAGGAAAAGTTCGTGAAAAGCGTCCTCGGAGCGATGTAGTCCTTCACCATGACAACGCGTCCGCGCACTCCGCCCGGCTGACGAATGCGTATTTGAAGAGTGAAAAAGTACAACTTATGACACACCCGCCTTACAGTCCAAACCTTGCACCGTACGACTTCTTCTTGTTTCCTAAAACTTAAGATAAACTTCGAGGTTCCAGATTTACAAGTCCTGAAGCGACGGTGTGTGCGTTCCGCGAGGCCAAAGGAAACTGGTCCCACTGTTTTAGACAATGGTTTCAAAGAATGCAAAAATGCATTGATTGTGGGGAAATATACCTACTTCGAAAAACAATAAATATGTTTCCAGTTGAATATGTAGTTATACATCATTTATTAAAATCCAGAAAATTTCAGTATGCCCCACGTATTATCGTAAAGTTGAATTGAAATTCGTCCAGTTGTTTTTACATCGAGACTTCAAACCTGCATCCAAACCTTGGCGTTTATAATTTACCGCGCGGTGTTACTCTCGTATTTTTTCGTTCCTTCGTTAAGTAGATTTTATTCGTTACAAACATCGATCCATGCAATTCTTTCCTCTTTATAATATAAAAACAAATAATGCATAATTTAGACCAAATTTGATTACCACAAAAAAGGTTCTGCTCGTGGCTCGTGACTCGAATTTTTTTTAGATCATTTCAAGTGGAATAATTCTTTCATACATATTATATTTTTGGTAACTTGAATTGTTTTCGGAACGGAAGCTCTCAGGGATTAAATAATTTTCCCCTTTTTTCACATTTTCCGTTATTTTTTCGCTCCTAATAGTTGCAGCGTGATGTCATATGGCCTAAAGCCTTTCTTGATTGAGTCTATTCAACACAAAAATATTTTTTCAATTCGAACCAGTAGTTCCTGAGATTAGCGCGTTTAAACACACAAATAAACAAACTTTCGCTTTATAATATAAGTATAGATTGATAGTAGGATTATTGTTTTTTTTAAAACTTACAAGCGCTGCTTCCATTGTTGCCTGAAATATTAAATTGTTGTTAATTTCAAATCTAAATTGTAAAACATATTAGTTTGGTTTTATAAGTTTTTTTAACACTACGTAAGATGCAGAAATTTAACGAAGGTGTGTGTTGTGACCAATTGTAGGGATCCTAATTATCTATGATCTATCAGTGCCCACCAGACCACCGAATTCATTCTTATGCAGAAGAGAACAAACAAGGCTAACTACACAAAAATTGCCATTACAATACAGTGTATTGCTCCACTACGACCCTCGGGTAAATAACGTGCACTATACGCACTTTTCGGAAACGAAAACAGATTTACGATCTATTCTAAAATATATAAAAAAATGAAAATCATCATCGTCGTCACCCTTACCGGTGTTTCCGCCACTACCGTCGCTGGTGTTGTTTGCACCGGTAGTGTTGTTTGCACCGGTAGTGTTGTTTGGACCGGTAGTGTTGTTCGCACCGGTAGTGTTGTTCGCACCGGTAGTGTTGTTTGGACCGGTAGTGTTGTTCGCACCGGTAGTGTTGTTCGCACCGGTAGTGTTGTTCGCACCGGTAGTGTTGTTCGCACCGGTAGTGTTGTTTGGACCGGTAGTGTTGTTCGCACCGGTAGTGTTGTTCGCACCGGTAGTGTTGTTTGCACCGGTAGTGTTGTTTGGACCGGTAGTGTTGTTCGCACCGGTAGTGTTGTTCGCACCGGTAGTGTTGTTCGCACCGGTAGTGTTGTTTGGACCGGTAGTGTTGTTCGCACCGGTAGTGTTGTTCGCACCGGTAGTGTTGTTTGGACCGGTAGTGTTGTTCGCACCGGTAGTGTTGTTCGCACCGGTAGTGTTGTTCGCACCGGTAGTGTTGTTTGGACCGGTAGTGTTGTTTGCGCCGGTAGTGTTGTTCGCACCGGTAGTGTTGTTCGCACCGGTAGTGTTGTTCGCACCGGTAGTGTTGTTTCCACTACCGCCGCTGGATCCTCCTGGCAAATTATACAACATTTACTGTTCTAATTCATTTTGGCTCATTGAACTATTTTAGTTATCTCAGAATTGTGTTTGCACTTATTCTTATCTTATATTCTATGTCTTTCACACTATATTACCTCCAGTTACGCTGCTGTAACTGTAGCTGTTGCTGCCGCTGCTGCTGCTACCACCAGGACCACTGGCAGTACTGCTGCTGCCACTTCCACTGTCGCTGTAGCTGTTCCCACCGTTTGAACCTGAAATGGGAATGTGTTAAATGTAGAATTTTGGAGCTATAAATTGGAATTATTTGGCTATCGCTCCTTCGTCGACGCTACCGCCGCCCCGGCAACAATTGAGGCTGTCGTGAGGCATATGGTGCCCACTGACAGCGGAATCCCTTTACAACGTCAAAGCTACAATTTGCTATTCTAAGCGACGATTTGGCACGTATACCATAAGTGATTCGTTGAAATAAAGTTGCAAAAGTATTTATTTACCACTGTTTGCTGCACTTCCAGAGGAAGACCCTGTATCTGTAAGAAAGTGAATAATTTCAGTAAGTGCAGAGCTGAACATTAAATGGGATTTCGCGCGTTATGTTAATTTTTGTGTAAGATTCTTTGTAAAATGCTTTCTTTCATTCATTATTTAACCAAACTCGTTGCTTCGAATTTGGTAATTATTTTTTACCGATACTACAAATGGCTTGTGTCATTTTTTTGTCAATTTTTGTCATTTATTTTCAAAGACGCTCCCAAAATGATACACCCAAGACTCATTTATGGTTTTCATAGAGACTACAAGAGGAAGCGGTTTGACGTGATAAGTTGATAACTTAATCTCTCAACATTAAGTTCATATTAACGTTTTTAATTTATATCGTGACGCACTAATTTTAACTTAATCATGGGGTATCGTTTTGGAGATGTCGTTAACAATGACGGTACCAGATGTACCCCGGCGGTGTTACCCGCAGTTTCTCCCGTACCGGTAAGAATCGGACCCAAAGGTCCGGTGTATAAGTTATATTGTTGTAAAGTTGCATTGAAATCAATTTAATAACAGTACCTGGACGACCGAGCTTCGCTCGAAGTAAAAAAATCGATTATTTTCCTTCGATTTTTTCATAACCCCATCTCTAGTTACTTCAAAACAAAAACGTCCCCCGCACCATCCTACGTATAGCATAGTATTACTACTCGGCAATAGATGTCAGTAAGAGTCGTATTAACAATTTGAGCAATTTCGCATGCCCGAAAACACGGTTGGAAAGATGTTTGCTAAAAATTAAACCTAGCTAGATCGATTTATCGCCCCCAAATCCCTCTACATACCAAATTTCATGAAAATCGGTGCAGCCGTTTTCGAGATTCCAATTATATATACATATATATATATATATATATACACAAGAATTGCTCGTTTAAAGATAAAGATTTTAGTAGAATTAATGCCTTTTTTTAAACTTACAAGCGTTATTTCCATTGTTGCCTGAAAAATAAATTACGTACATATTTAAAAAGTACGTACACGATATTTTTTATGTAAGGTATCCTAGGGCGTACACATGATGAACGCATGTAACGAATTGTACGACACGAAACGAACTCGTTAACGAGAACGAAACGTTAACTTTTTAGTATTGTTCAATTCCCAAGAGACATTATAAAGAACACTATGTGCGCCAACTACCAGGCGTCCAAAATAATTTCTAGGCATTTACTGATCTGATCGGAACTGGTTACCAGCTTTCTTTCTGCATACGTCCTTAGCTTGCAAACTTACAAATGTTTAATCTAAGCCTGGAAGGACCTCAATAAGTGCTTTCTAAATACCTAAAATATTTTATATTATGAGAAATAGAATAGTATAGCTAATACATACCACTGTTTGCTGCACTTCCAGCGGAAGAGCCTGCTCCTGAATCTGTAAACATGTGATTAATTTAAATAGAGTGCTGAAAATTACATAAATGATTTCGTTGAACTCATGCATTTTTTCCCTTCCTCCTTTTTGTTTGTACTTAGAAATGTGTTTGTATTAGAACAATAGCATTATCCATTATAACACAACTCGTTGCCTTGAATTTGATATCCATTCTTTTAACCCCGCACCAAATGATCCATTCGCACATTTTTACTACCTATCAGTCGTTAATTGTTAACGACACCCCGTCAAGTCCGCCACAGAAATATCGAATGATTCAAACATTTAAACCATGGCGTTAATAATACTGTAGTAGGATTATTGTTATTTTTCAACTCACAAGCGTTGTTTCCATTGTTGCCTGAAAAAGTGAATTGTTATTAATAAAAGGTCAAACTACTTTATTTATCTTCGATAAATTACTTAAAACATCATGCATGTGATTAATGATTAACCCTGATCAAGATGTGTATATATTAAGTCAATTTAAGTTTAGGTGTTTAACTGTTGGTGGTCCTAATAAATAAATAAATATAAGATTTAATTTGTACGTTGTTTTTTTAAAGAAACGCACACTGACATATAACACGCATATTAACAGTTTAAACCGGGTATTATACACGCGCCGTGGTCACGAGCTCACTGTATGTAACTGTGTCAAAACGTCGGGCAAATAACGAAGGTAACCTGAATGCTTGTCTTTGGTTAATTTTGCGCCGTTATACCCGGTTCAAACTATTAATATGCATGTTGTTATTAAAAAAGTAAGCAAAGTTGATTGGCAAACTTAGGGCGTATACAGAATGAAAGGTGGTAACCATCGCTGATCGGTCATCTGCTTTAATTCTTCATACGTCCTTAGCTGCCAAGCTTATTTAATATTGTTAAGCACCAATTTATAGATATCCAATAAGTGCTTCGTTGTTCCTAAATTCCTGCATTACTGCTTTTAATGTTATAAAAAGTGAAAAAGTACAATACGTACCACTGTTCGCTGCACTTCCAGCGGAAGACCCTGCACCTGAATCTGTAAGCAATTGGGTAATTTAAGAACATTTTTGAAAATTAAATAGATTTTTTCGTGCCACTCATGCGTTTTTCTGGTTCTTTCCTTTGTGTTGGAATTGGCTGTCGATAATAACTATAAAAACTCGTTGCCTTGAATTTCGTAACAGTTCTTTTAGTTATGCATGTCGCATTTTTTATTATCTACCAAATCGTTAATTCTTTACGACACACCAACACCGAAGGAAAATGGCGGCGTTATGTTATGTCACCTTCTAAAACACTATGTTATTGCCGGGGCCTCCGGAACAACCTGAGCCACTACATCCACATCCAAGTGTGGCTTCAGCTGCAAATACTTATATTACCTACCAGATGTGAACGTCACATCCAAAACTTTACCTCCAAGACCAAGTTATAATGTTTTGTCACGTCAACGTGACAAGTTAACTAAATCTCTCAGTACAACTAAAATGTTTATATATTTTCTTAAATATATTACGGAACAATGGCGCATGCATTTTCATTTGGTCGTGGGGCATCGCTTTGGAGGTGTCGTCAACAATGATGGTACCCAATCTACCAAGGCGGTCTTATCCGTAGTTTATCGTGTTCCCGTGGGAGAATTTGGACTAGGTTGTGTTATTCCGGCGTACAAGCTATAATTTCGTGAAGTTTAATTAAAATCCCGTTTTGTAGATTTTGAGTTTGCGAGTAAGTATACTTCAAAACAGTCAAACATCCACCCAAACCTTTGCGGTAATAATGCTGTAGTAGGATTATTGTTATTTTGTCAACTCACAAGCGTTGTTTCCATTGTTGCCTGAAAAAAGTGATTTTCATTAAATTCAAATCTAAATTGTAAAAAATATTATTTCGGTTCAGTTATGATTAAATTCAAAGTCAAAAGGACTTTATTCATCTTGGATTAATCACTTAGAATATTGTTATTAAAAAAGTCATAGGTAATCATATTTTTATACAAGTTTTGGGCGGATACGGGATACAAGCAGCTAAACGACGGCCGACTTAATTTCTAGAGATACACCGATCGGCGCTGGCTACCAGCTGTCTTTTTGTGTTTGCCCTTAGGCTGCCAAGCTTCCAAAGTACCAAATGGTAAAGACCCCAATAAGTGTCCCGTTGTTCCTAAATACCTGCATTACTTATTAGTAATTATTATCAAAAGTGGAAAAAGTGTAAAACATACCACTGTTTGCTGCACTTCCAGCGGAAGACCCGGCTGCTGAATCTGTAAGCAAGTGGGTAATTTAATTACTGTGCTGGATTAGGATTTGTGCCACGAAATATTTTTTTATATGTTCGAACTGCTTCTTTTCGATCTGCACAATATTAATTTAATACTATATGGTTCAAGCATTTCTTACTCCATAATAATTCATAGTGAACCTATAGTACAGATCAGTGTTTTTTTTTTAAACTTACTTGCGTTGTTTCCATTGCTGCCTGTAACAAACAAACAAATTGAAATCAATAAAAACAGTAATTACGTATCTAATTAAAAGTGTAACTGCTAAATTCTTAGTACGATCACTTAAAATATCATGTAACAAAATATAATCTTGATATAAATCATTGGATTGGTGGGCATTGAATAAGTGCTTCGTTGTTCCTACTATTGTTGTTGTTCGTTGTTACTTAATATAATAAGCATTACTTAATATCATTGAAGATGGAAAAGTATTAATACATACCACTGTTTGCTGCACTTCCAGCGGAAGACCCTGCTCCTGAATCTGTAAGTAAGTGGGTCATTTAAATACAGTGTTGAAAATTAAATACATCATGATTTCGTGATACTCAGGCATTTTTCCAGGTGCCATATGTACCCCGGCAGTTTTTAACTTGGTTCCCTGGTGATTTCTAAATTAATTATAACCTATGTGTTATTACGATGTAGGTATAACTCATAGGTTATAATCGGCCAAATAGCTTTATTATAGTAAAGTTTAATCGAAATACGTCTTGTAGTTTTTGCGTGAGATTCTAACTATACATCGAGACTTCAAACCTCCATGCAAACAGTATTAGCGATTATTGTCTTTTTTTAAACTTACAAGCGTTGTTTCCATTGTTGCCTGAAAAATTAAATTGTTGTTAATTTCAAATATAAATTGCAAAAAGAAATTAAAAACTTTATTCATCTTAATAATACAATGTATGAAAGAATAACATTTTTTTTATTTGAATTTGAACAATATCAATTTAAGATTATGACGAACGTCAGCCGAAAGCGCTACGTCAACGTTAATATTAAAAAGTACAAGCAATATTTATATACAGGATAAAAGCAGCTTAAAGACGGCCGACTTACTTTCTAGAGATTATCGATCGGCGCTGGCTATCAGCTTTCTTTTTCTATAAATCCTTAGGCTGCTAAGTTTACAAACTAATAAGCGCCAATTTTTTGGTAGGGATCCCAATAAGTGCTTCGTTGTTCCGAAATTCCAATATTACTTAATAATATTAAAGGTTTAAAGTATAAAACATACCACTGTTTGCTGC